>JAVJIF010030448.1:0-87500 GCA_038442645.1 Agave tequilana
GTTATGCTAAGCTAAACTTGTTAAATAAAAATTTTGGGTTCGAGAAAACACTAACCTTATAGGACCCAAACAGATTTGGGTACTAAAAGACACGCCAAACTTGATTAATGCAGGTGTGTCGTCCTCCTCCAAGACTTAGGGGGAGATGGTGTCCAGGTGGTGGATGCATCAACGCTCAACGAACACATCGTCGCTTGCATCACTATCGAAGAGGCACCCATTTTAGAGAATACCTATAGTTTGGTAACTTCTCCACATAAAAGATTTCTTTTTATATGCATAGGATTGCTAGTTACATTTTTATGATAATGTGCCTTACATATGTAAACTTGCATATCCATTTTTTTGTATCTTGCCATGATTGTGAATATATTCATGTTTCTTTGCCATATGCTATTTGTCCATATATCAAGATTTTGTTAAAATGAAATTTTATAATAAAGATTTTTTTTAACCAAATTGAGCTAATATAATAGATGGCAATTGCGCGCCTCAACTCTTATCCAGAGGAATTTCGAGGAGAAGTTCAGAACCCTTAACGGGGTATTCGGCTTCAACATCTCTTATTTATTGCTTAATAAAATATACAGAGATATAAATATGAATAATAATCAATAAAAATGAATATAAATTTCTTTTGTTTTTCATGCCAAGAAGGATTTAAATTGTTTCAACATCATTTTTTATGATTTTACAATAAAGATATACTTTTTTGGTTAAAAGAAAATAATTAAAAACCCTAAATGTAAAAACAGTTTTCTAAATAAAAATTTATTGATAATAAAAATTAAAAAGTGAATAAAATAAAATTTTTATTGTGTTTTTCATGCCAAGTAGTAATTTCAACATTCTTGTTATTAGTTAAGAAATATTTTGTTTTTGATTAAAAGGATATTAAATTAAAAACCAAAATTTAAAAACTATTTTTCCCTTTCTGTTTTCAGCATGACCGGTCGACCGGCCCGGTCGACCGATCTGGCCTGGCATAGGCCCGGTCGACCGACCCGGTCGCCCGATATAGCCTGGAACACAGAAAAAAATTTCTGCCCGTAGCCGGTCGACCGCAGCGGTCGACCGACTGAAACTGAGTGCTCTCAGTTTCCACCGGTCGACCGGCCCGGTCGAGTATGCTGTCTTTTTACCCTATTGTATATAAAACCCTAACCCCCAAATCTTTCTTTCTTCATCTTCCACCGCCTCCTACTCCTCTAATCTTCTCTTCTCTTAACCTACACCCTCTCAAACTATATTTCCTCTCTCTAATTCCTCAAAATCATCCATAAAAAATTTGGGAAAATTGTCTCAGCTTCAGATCTCGACCCAAATTTGGAAATCTCACTTGATTTTCAGGTATAATCTTTCTTTTCCATAAATCTCTTATTTCCTTGTTACCTCTAGGTAATTTCTTGGTTCTATTGTTTAGATAGTGCCTTGTTAGTGCCTAATCTTGCTTATACATCATCCATGTCTAAAGAACCAGATTTGAAAAGGGGAAAACCCCCAATCTTCATCTTCACCTTTTGTATCTCAAAATGCTTCCTATAGGCATGTCTTAATCTCCGTTATAAATGTGAATTCAGGTAGATCTGTGGTGCTCAATGGTTTTGAACATCTTAATCTTGCATCTATTTTGAGATCCAGTTCATTAGAAAATTTTGTCACAATTAAGGAAGCTGTTTGTCCTTCCCTAGTGCAATATTTTTACTCTAATCTCACCATTGAACATAATCTCACCGGTCGACCGAGAGCAAAAGTAGTGCTCTCTATTTTTCCGGTCGACCGTTATGGTCGACTGACAGAGAGTGTAACTCTCTGTTTGGGTTTCACGGTCGACCATCCAGTCGACCGCTTTCCCAACGATCAGAAATCCGACCGTTGACGGTCCACCGACCAGGTCGACCGGTAGCAGAAAACTCTGCTGACTAGGCTGTAACGGCTATTTTCTGATTTGATTTTTGTTGGGATCTCCCCCAACGAATCTCTTGGCCTTTTTAGCCCAGTTTTCATCCCTATAAATAGAGGGAGTGTTCTACAACTAAAATACAAGATTTACAAGATTAAGATCAAAAGTTTTCAAAAGTTTAGCCTTTTAGCAAAAAGTTTTCATTGAGCCAAATCTCCAAGCCTTTTAGCTTGAAGCCTTCCTCTACTTCTCTTCTAGATTTGTGCACTACACAATCCCAAAAGTTTCATCTCCTTATCTTGGTTATAGGGTTGTGCAAGTGAGCCATTGTTTGTGGTCAAGTGTTGATCACCGTTTCTTCATTATTGAGAAGTTGTAGAGGTTGCGGCCTCAGGCGAGCTAGTGAGCTCCTAATTGGTGTTGCGGCCGTGAGAGAGGACAAGTGTGTCCGAAAAGTTCTAGTGAGAACTTGTATTGACGATCCGGTGAAATCAAGCATAGTGGAAATCCTTCATCGTGTTGAAGGCGGGGACGTAGAGCAGTGGCTCAAACCTCGAAACATATTCTCGTGTTTGCGATTGTCCACATATCTCTAAACTCTCTCTTTCTTTTACTTGCACTATTATTTGTTTACTCTCTTGCAAGTCTTTTTATTATTGTTGCTTATTGTTAATTAGTTTTTTTAATCCGCATTATTTATCACTTAGTATAGCCATCACCTATTCACCCCCCCTCTAGGTGATTTCACTAGTTTCTCTTGAAGCTAATTCTAACTTCGCCAGAAGGTTTCTTGCTAGCTTCTCATGAAGCTCTTCATAGCTCCAGAAAGCTAACTTACAATTTTGCCTGAAGCTAATTCTAGCTTCGCCGGAAGCAATTCTAACTTCATCGCAAGCTTTCTTGATTGCTTCTCATGAAGCTTTTCATAGCTCCAGAGAGCAACTTATAGCTTTGCTGAGAGCTTACTTCTACTTTCTCCGGAAGCTTCCTTAGTTCCGCTACGAGCTTATTAGACTAGCCCCGCTGCGGGTCTTTTATGGTCGTCTTTGACCAATCAAATCTTCAGATGAGATCATGTCAAATTTGGTAGATGCTTGCCATCTTTTATGGTCATCTTTGATCAATCAAATCTCCAGATGAGATCATTTTAAATTTGAAAGTTGCTTGCCATGATCTCTTGATTCTCCCAATCAGTTAAGAAGATCAGGGGAGATCTCTCAATTAACTGGAGAGGATCAAGGGAGGATCCCTTATTAAAAGGAGCCAATTAAGGAGAATTAATGGGTAGTTACACCCATGATCCCTTATTAAAAGGAGCCAATTAAGGAGAATTAATGGGAGTTACACCCATGATCCCTTATTAAGAGGAGAAAATCAAGGGAATTATAACTCCCTATTGAGCCTATAAATAGTCCACTAGTAGGCTAGGCTCACGGGGGAGAGGAGAATAGAGATCTACTCTCTCGTTTCCAAGGCTAAGCTCAAGGGCTTGAAACAATTCAAGTCCAAGAGGCTTTTTGAAGAGCATAAGCTTCTTTGGTGGCTTCAAAGCATAAGCCAACAAGAGATCTACTCTCTTACTTCCAAGAATTCAAAGATCACTTCTCTAATCCTACAAGGATAAATTCAGGGTGCTAATACCCTAAGAACTTCCTCCCTCTCAAGGAATCTCCAAAACCAGGTGAGAAGGAATTCCCGAGCGAAACAGTTCGAGAAGCAGAAAGAGGCTCTACCGATCCTCTGTTCTCCGATTCCCCGAACCAAGCGAGAAGGAGTCTTATTAGGAGGCAGTTCGATCAGCTGACCGATCGCATCGTCAAAGGGATAAAGTGATCGCGCGCTGATCAGATTCCTACCGGCACACTTCTCTAGAAATCTCAGAGGAGATCTACCTGTAATTTTCTTTTCAATTACTTATAATTTAGCTCCTCGAATATTTTTTTTGTAAGTTTTCCCTTCACAAATCAATGGAAAACAAGATGGTAACTTCGCTGGGGACCGTATTCTCCACTACTGAGAATCAAGTGTCGCAATGCGACGATCAGACCTTCGAGTCTATTGCTGAGATGCTGATTATTCACTTTGACCAAGAGAGGTTTGAACAACTCCTCTCTTGGGGTAGCACAATCCCCCTACATGTGCGCAAGGAGATCAGCGTAGCCAGAGCCCCTTTGGCTAACTCTTGAAAGCAAGTCTCTGTTGAGACAAATAAGGCTCTCTGCAAGCCTATTACAGCCTCAAGCGAGGCTAAACAGACTCTATGTGAGTCTAGCACAGTCTCAGCAGAGACTAACATAGCCACGTGCCAGCATAATAACATTATGCGCGAAGTTATAAAGGTTCCTTGTGAACTTAAAATAGCCTCTGTTAAGGCTATATGGATTGCAAATATTCTAGATAGATCTCTTGATTCAGTTTCCTGCAAAGTTAAATAGTCTCTGATTGCAAGACTATTTCAGCTCTTCACAAAGCTAAGCCACGCCTGTCACACGAGGCTAGAGCTAAAGCACTTTGTGCTAACAGCGAGGCTACTGCAGCCCCGCTTACATCATCAGTACTATTTGGCAGTGTTGGCTCGCCGCTAGCGACAAAACCAAAGCATTAAGTGCTAAAAACCTTGGCCGCGAAGTTAAAAATGAAGCACCACTGAGTGCTAACAGCGAGGCTATTCCAACCTCACTCACAGGAAGAACTCTGCGTAACAGAGCTAAAACAGTAGCTTCTCCTTGCGAAACTACTCTTTCAGGGAAGGTATCCTAGCTTCGCCTATAGCCCAAAAGAAAGTCTTCAAGGCTAAGCCTAGGGTTTCTCAACCCAAGTAGACTAACATCCAGTTTCTCCGAGTCTCCATGTTGGATCAGTTGACCCAGGTAACGTAAACTTGCGAGATTATCTGAGCAACAAGTGGAAACTCTGCTCCGAAGAGCCAGTTCACATCTCGCCATCCCAGTACGGACAAGCGGAGTGTCAACCTTGATGGTACATTCCATCAATTGTTGTTTGGGAATAATCCCCACAACTTCTCCTCCAAGCCAGAAAATGGTGTTCAACCGGCTGTCAGTTCAAACTTTTGAGAAACCTAAGTATCGAAAGAAGAAGACAGTGAAGGTGCCTCACCTCACAGCTGCCTCTATCAACATGATGAGTAGAGGAAGGGATCTACTATGATCTCAAAGAAGAAAACAGGGGGTTCGCACTATCTCATTCAGTTCTCCAGGGCCCGACTATAGCCTCGGCTCTGGTTGAACAAAAGGGTATCTTCCAAGATACAATACCCTGTAATTATGGACAACCTTCTTCCTCAGAGGCTATATTGCCAGAACTATTAAGATACCAATTCCAATGGTCTGATGATGAAGAAGAAGCCAGCGGCTACGCTTCCTCCGCTACCATCAACTCTCTACAGGCAAGGTTTGTATCAGCCAACATGGCTAATAGCAACAATGATGATGATCTCCGTCATCGTATGGAGGCGCAGGAGCAGACTTCCAAGGCCCAGTAAAAAGTGTTGGACAATATCCGGCAAATATTGGCTCAGCTCCTGACAAACTGGAATAATGATAACACAACCGGTAGTAATCACGAGAATGAGGAGAACAATAATAATGAACCTCCCAAGACTGATCATTTAAAGGAAGGCTCTTCAATCGATGCCGAAGTGATCAAAGGCATCTAGGCTCATATCGCATCCCTAGCCCAAAGGGACGAACTGAAGAAAGTAGGGGGTCTTGTCCTTACTCCTTAGAATGGGATTCAATCCCATATCCGCTAAAGTTCAAGCCACCAATGTTGCACTCGTATGATGGCAAGAGCTCGCCAAATCAGCACATTTACTACTTTCGATCGCAAACCGGTAATGTAGTAGGTAATGATGCTATCATAGCCAGACTGTTCATTGGCACCCTCAAGGGGGTAGCCTTTGATTGGTTCAGGAGTCTCCCCATGAACTCCATCAATTCCTGGCTCGACTTGGAAACCCAATTCCTCTCCTGATTCTATGAGGATGACACCGAGGTGACCATGGGTACGCTCCTTTCGACAATCCAGAAAGGAGGAGAATCTGTACGGGATTACATAGAGAGATTCCGCAACCTTTCTCTTATGTGCCCTGTAGGTATGCCTTTGCCTATGTTGCTTCAGACGTGTAGGCATAACTTCCTCGACAAAGTGGAAGTTCGCATGGGAGCCGTCAAAGCCCACACTTGGAAGGAGCTTACTGAAAAGCCGAGATAGCTAAAAAATCAGCTAAAAAGTTTGAGACCCCCAAAAGCAGGTGGGGAATCAACAACAAAAGCTATGACAGAGGTGTATCTTCTGATACATCAGCATTAGAAGTATATGGAGGAACTCGATCAAAGAAAGGTAACTCCAATAGGACTTCAGAGTATCAAAGATAATACTCCTTCAAAGATGAGCATGTGGTGACACTTTTTCACTTGCTCAACAAAGGCAACAAGCTCAAGTTGCCAGAGGTTAGACGCCCAGACGAAGTGGGACGAACGAATGATCCCAACTATTGTCTTTTCCATAGGATGTTCATCATCCTACTTGTAGGTGCAATGTCCTTAAAGACAAAAACCAAGCACTGATCGAAGCAGGTGTTTTGACTTTGAAGTCAGAATATAAAAGGCCACTACCTAACTCCTATCCTGAAAGGGAGTATGGAGGTAGTCAACTCTACTTTCAAAAGCCATGGGTCTTATTCCATCAACGATTAAACCAATGGGACTCAAGTCAGTTCAAAGCTAAAGGCACGTCTTGCAATATCTCTCGCAGCAGATGACATCGCACCAGTCACTTCTCTCAGCAGTTCTGAAGTGGAGACAACCGATAGCCGACGGCACTAGGTCTGGCAAATAACTTGCGACAGTACAATCAGACCCCGATGAGACACAACAGCCAACAACGTCAGAAAACGCGCAGGGGGTTGGAATATGTCATTCAACCAACCAAATGAGGACAACCTTTCATAGTAGAGGCAGTCTACTCGAGTGGAGCTTATCGCCTAGCGAATCCAAACGGTGACACGCTCCGGATGCCAATAACGATAAGTGCTATCCATGATCATGTTAACACTATACCTCTGATCAAAGAAGTACTATGCGTGATCATGTTAACATTACACCTCTGATCATCAAGTCGGACTCGTCTGACTGTTTCATCTCCTCAAGGAGTCCCTTTTCACAGGTGGATTTAATTTCATCCATCTCTGCATTCTTCTTTTGGCAAATCAATTCGGCTTCACGACGATCTTTAATGAGTCGAATTCACTGAAGAAGGTTCGTGATGCATCCTTGCAAGACCTTTCTATATTTTCACATTCATATTCAGATTCGATGATCAGCTGTGACTAAAGTCTTGATTATGACGAACAAAAGTGAAACTCCACGAGGAATCTCGATTTACTTGATATATTTCCTGTGAAGTTTGTACTCCATATCTAGACACGAAGATCAGTTGAGAACCAAAGTCTTGATGAATAAAAGGTGACGCTCCACGAGAAATATCGATCTACCCGACAAATTTCCCATAAAGTTTAGACTTAACTCTTTAATCCCCAGTGAGATTTTAGAGGTCACCAGTGGAATACAGAAATGTTCACTTTATGTGACACGATCTGAAGCCTTCGTTGAATAAGGCTAGAGGAAAACATTGGCTTCTAAGCCCAATATAAAATCCTCACAACTCATCATGCTGAGGGGAATAACATGGCTAGCCCAACTCAAACGGTAGTTGGTAAAAGCATACCAAATCCGTTAACAGCTGAGGATTTGCTAAAAATCCTAAGGGACCTGATTCCACTTTCCCACCAAAGTCCCCTACCAATTCCCGTCCATGGAATGGTAGGACCACAAAAGGCTGTATTCATTTTTTCAAAAACATATCACAACTGTCATGCTTAAAGCTCACGCCTCTGACAGTAAAACCTTTTGAGTATCCTAGCGGATCTCGCTAATATCCCTAGCAGAGCAAACTCTACCTGTCATTCTCTTCAATAGAATGACAGGTCCACGCAAATTGCTGTTATGTTCAAACACCTCTAACAGTAAATTAATCCTTGTCAAGTTAACATCACACCTCTGACAAGTTACTTTACAAATCCCCAAGTGGAGAAGCTGTCACGATTACTTCTGACAAAATCTCCTTTCAAATTTCCCAGTAAGGGATTTGGTTATTACGTTAACAGTATACCTCTGACAACTTTTTAGGGAATAATCCCCTATCGAATTCTTACGGAATCCTTTTCGTCACGTTAATGATTACCTCTGACATATAATCTCTTATGGGATTCATTTTCTAACTCCCCAGTGAGTTTCTGATAGACTGCCCTCGAAGTCTATTATTTCTCTTTTCAGTCCTCAGTGGACTTTTTTGGTTGTCACGTTAACAATATACCTCTGACAATTTCTTTCAAATAACATCCGAAGGAGATATCAATTTTCCCATGGAGTTAATGATCAAGTCTTATTTCTCCCAGTGGAATTATTTCTTTTACCGTCATGTCCAGCTTGTCACCTCTGAACGGTAGAAATCTTGAGCCGGGTGGTTTCTCAATCGGTTATGTCTATGATACCTCTGAACCGATAGATAACCAAGTCTCATCTTCCAGTCCAGTAGGGACTACTCCTTTGTCGTTATGTCCAGTTCGTCACCTCTGAACGATAGGGCTCTGAGTCTAGCAACTTTCAATCGATCATATCCAGTTAATCACCTCTGAACCAACGGATGTCTAGATCTCTTCCCTTTTATGGTACTCTACCTGTCATGTCTAGTTCGCCAACTCTGAACAGATAAGTTCATAACTTTGTTCTCCTTCCCTCTATCAAGATCAAGAGTTCTTACTGTCATATTAACATTAAACCTCTAAACAGCAGATTGCGAATCTGAGGTCCCTTAGTTGGTCATGTCCAGTCAACCACCTCTGAACCAATAGGACCCCAGATCCAATCTATCTTTGCAGTCCTTTATGGGCTAGCTGCTAAGTTAATGCGACTACCTCTGCCAGCGGATTCGGAGTTTAGTGTGTCTTAGTCTATCATGTCCAGTTTATTACCTCTGAATAGACGGGTCCCTAAAATTGGATTCACCTTTCTTTGTCATCATGTCCAGATTATCACCTCTGAATGACAAAATTTCGAGCTTGGTGGCTTCTCAATCGGTCATGCCCAGTTCATCACCTCTGAACCGACGATAGCCAAGTCTCCTCTTTTCGTCTACTGTTATGTCCAATTCGTCACCTCTGAATAGTAAACACTCCGAGTTAGGTAATTTATAATCGGTAATGTCCAGTACATCACCTCTGAACCGATGAATACCCAATCTCACCTTTCTTTATCGTTATGTCCAGTTGTCACCTCTGAATGACAAGTCTTCGTGTCTGGTGATTCCTAATCATTATGTCTAGTTACCACCTCTGAACTGAAGGATACCCAGATCTAACTTTCCAGTCCGGTAGGGACTTTTCTCACTGTTATGTCCAGTTTATTACCTCTGAACAGCGAACCCTCTTTTCTAGCGATTCTGAACTTGTTATGTCCACATTACCTCTGAACAGACGGATTCCAAGATCTGCTCCCTTTTGTCCCGAGTAAGTTCTCATACTCAGACTGATTTTATCACATTCCTAACCTCTGAATAATTTTTAGTCACAGTTCTAATTTCTTAGGGAATTCTATTTGGTAATGCTCTCCATTTTGAGCACCTGAAGCAATTCAAAGTATTTCAAATCCGAACCATCTCATTGCGGATTTACGAAAACTTTGAAGGGGGTCTTGTTGACACTCAAAAAAGATCAAATCTCAGACGGCTTTTTAACCGGTCTGAACGATGTCTAGCTTATCGACATTTACAAAAGACAAGTAGCAGATAAACTGACGACCAGTTTCTACCTATCCCCGAGGGACAAATCAGCGACTTGGACTCTACTGATCCAGTGATGCAGACAGTAAGCCAAGATTGACTTTGAAGAGACCTAAGCAGGCCTAAGATACTAAGTTAGCTTAACACTTAACATCGCATGAGCCCAAAGGGATAGCCTCGTCTGAGAGGCTAAGTTTGTCTAGCTTCGCATGAAGCTTTTTATAGCTTCGCCGGAAGCTTTTTTGATAGCTTCTTATGAAGTCCTTCATAGCTCCACAGAGAGCTAAGTTCTAGCTTCTCCTGAAGCTAATTCTAGTTTTGCTGGAAGCTTTCTTGATAGCTTCTCATGAAGCTCTTCATAGCTCCAGAAAGCTAACTTACAACTTCGCCTGAAGCTAATTCTAGCTTCACCGCAAGCTTTCTTGATAGCTTCTCATGAAGCTTTTCATAGCTCCAGAGAGCAACTTATAGCATCACTGAGAGCTTACTTTTACCTTCGCCAAAAGCTTCCCTTAGTTCCGCTACGAGCTTATTAGACTAGCCCCGCTACGGGTCTTTTATGGTCATCTTTGACCAATCAAATCTTCAGATGAGATCATTTTAAATTTGGCAGTTGCTTGCCGTCTTTTATGGTCATCTTTGACCAATCAGATCTTCAGATGAGATATTTCAAATTTGGCAGTTACTTGTCATGATCTCTTGACTCTCTCAATCAGTTGAGAAGATCAGGGAAGATCTCTCAATTAACTGTAGAGGATCAGGGAGGATCCCTTATTAAAAAGAGCCAATTAAGGAGAATTAATGGGTAGTTACACCCATGATCCCTTATTAAAAGGAGCCAATTAAGGAGAATTAATGGGAGTTACACCCATGATCCCTCATTAAAAGGAGACAATCAAGGGAATCATAACTCTCTATTGAGCCTATAAATAGCCCACTAGTAGGCTAGGCTCACGGGCGGAGAGAAGATTGGAGATCTATTCTCTCGCTTCCAAGGCTAAACTCAAGGGCTTGAAAAGATTCAAGTCCAAGAGGCTTTTTAAAGAGCATAAGCTTCTTTGGTGGCATAAGCCAACAAGAGATCTACTCTCTTACTTTCAAGAATTTAGAGAATCACTTCTCTAATCCTACAAGGATAAATTCAGGGTGCTAATACCCTAAGATCTTCCTCCCTCTAAAGGAATCTTCAGAACCAGTGAAAAGGAATTCCCAAGTAGAGGCAGTTCGAGAAGTAGCAAGAGGGCTCTACCGATCCTCTGCTCTCTGATTCCCTGAACCAAGCGAGAAGGGAGTCCTATTAGAAGGCAGTTCGATCATCTGACCGATCGCATCGTCAAAGGGATAAAGTGATCGCGCGCTGATCAAATTCCTACCAGCACACTTTCCCAGAAATCTCAGAGGAAATTTACTTGTAATTTTCTCAATTACTTATAATTTAGCTCTTCGAATATTTTTTTGTAAGTTTTCCCTTTCGCAAATCAATGGAAAGCAGAAGCAGGCCAGGTTAGCTCCCGGTTGACCGCACGATCGACCGGTGGAGAAGGCCGGTTGACCGCCCGGTCGACCGGTGTGCACAACGTGCCTAGGAGAATGCCGGTCGACCGCCCGGTTGACCGACTGAATGCAGGCTGCTCTCTGTTTGGCTCCGGTCGACCGTGGACGAGGGTCGGTCGACTGGCCGATTGACCGACAGACGCGTTTTGGCTTTCCTTTCTGGATTCGGATTCCTTTTTCTGTTTAGGATCGAATCAAGTCGGGGTTCCCTAAAATTCAGGGACTCTGTGGCTATAAATAAGGGCTAGAGCCCTCATGTATTGTATCCCTAAAAAATCTCTCTGAAAATCTCCTTTGGAAATTCCTTGAAAAAGGAACGAGTTATAATTGATTGTTAAATCAATAAAATCTCTCTCCCCCTTGCCCCGATGACGTAGGCAAATTTTTTAACCTCATTAAATCTGTGTTGATTTACTTTTCTCTATTGTTTCTCGGTTCTTATCGTGTTGGGTACATCTCTGGCTGCAGCTGTCTCCTATTGGTGGATTCCTCAGAGAGGTTGCTGCCAAGGGCGCAGGCGCAACATTTATCACTTGACATCAGAGAAGGTGCTAATATTTAGCCATCAGTGAGTTGCATAAGCTGGGTGGAAAGATAAGTAGTAGCGAGTTAAGTGAATTTTTCATTAAATTCCCTTTCATAACGTAAGTCAATTAGTTCATGTGCAAGCACCATTAAGTCTAATTGTGCGCAATGAATTTGGATGGGGAACCATTCATAAAAACTGATAAAGGTTATTGGCAACTGTCAAATTGTTAGTAAAACTTGATGGCAAGAAATGTTATTTTTTTCTCTATAAGACAAGTACGATAACTCAAACAACAATACCGATGTCGAAGAATAGAGATTTTGTCTTCAGCATGGGAGATTCTGAAATAACTTGAGGATCTTCTCTTCTAAATTATCATTTACTAAAACTTTCTTTTGTTCCTTATGAATACATAGCTAACTTGTAATATTTCTCTACCAAAGAAATTATAGAAATAAAAGCATTCTTCTTGCAAAGATTGTTTCTTATTAAGCTTTCACCAAAGAAGGAAAGGCTACAATAAATATTTGACGAACCATAGTGAGCTGATAATTCTGGATCTTAAAAAAAACTGTATAAATTATTATTTACTCTTGGTTAGAAACATTTCTTTTCTTCAAGTCTTAGTTTTTGAGATTAAATGATCTCGATGATTCCATTAATCCTCAACAAACACATTCAATTAAGAATACTTCTTCATTGCTTCAACTCTTTAATATATCTTCAGGTCACTTCCAATAGTGTTTTTCTCGTGGATTGCTTCAAGAATTTTAAATACTATAGAGCATCATGTATCATCCATGGGAATGTAATATTTGAAGTTGATTCTTTTTCTTAACATCTTAATTTCTTTGATAATGTCAAACGTGAATAAACTGATACTCCAAGTATAATTTAGATTTATATAGTTGGAACTGGATATTGGAGTAATATATGGCTAAAATTACCACCATTAACAATCAATACATGATCAAATACCTGACCTGGATGAGTGAACTGATTATACTAATATTTAATTGAGTACCAATAATAAGTAAAATTAATCATGAATATGGATATAATAAATTGACACGGATAACGACCAATGTATGGTAAACTTCATGCCTAAATTAAATGAGTGAACTTGATTATAGTAATAGCTATTATTATACATAACAGTCTAATGAAGATTGAAGAATCGATTGATTATTGAAAAGTTGAAGAAGTTTGATATAGAACCTGCTGATTGATTAATAGTTTGTGAATTAAAGTTAAATCAGTGAATAATATACTCATCACCGAACAATAAGTATTGAGGATGTTAATCATAGTTTTAGGTATTGATATAAATGTGGTCGCATGTATGTTTGAAAATGTGTACGCACTGGGAATGTATGAACTTGACCGCGTGTGACATATTGAAGACATATATACATATACAAGTAACATGATGTAGGGGGAGGAAGTCGAAAAGTCGACGAACAAGGAATCCAGAAATCAGCAGCAGCAAAACAGCAGAACAGGAGTACGGTCGACCGGCCCGATCGACCGTCGGCAGAAGCAGCAGGTCGGTCGACCGGGCCGGTCGATCGACGTGCACCACATGCACAAAGCATTAGCGGTCGACCGGTCCGGTCGACCGCAGAAGGAGATCGGTCGACCGACTGAAAGTGCCTAACTCTCGGTTAGGCACGGTCGACCGGCCTGGTTGACCAGTGCATAGGATCGGTCGACCGGCCGGTCGACCGACAGTCGAGTCTGGCTGTTTTCAGAAAGGGTTGTTTTGAACCCTATTTAAGGGCTCTTTGGATTTCTAGGGTTGAGAATCTTGTAGGACGGTTTTATGTGAGATTGTGGAGGAGAGTATAGTAGAGGCAGAGCTCTCCCGATCCCATTGTTGTAAGTGTATTGATTTACCGAAATCAATAAAAACCCTCCCCCTTTCTTGCCCCGAGGACGTAGGCATTAAGGCCGAACCTCGTTAAATCTGTATTTTTTGTGCTCTTTCTCTAGATTGTTTTATTTGTGCTGGTTGTGGTACTGTTCTTCTGTGCTTTGGAGATCTAGGGTTCCTCTGTGGGTTGTTATTGTCGGAGCACAACAAGTGGTATCAGAGCTTCCCAGGTTGCGCTTGGGATTTTTCTGGCGATTCGGAGGGCATCAGGAGTTGATTCGGTGGAGATCGTGTGTCAATCTCAGATCAGCAGTAGTCTTGTTCGTGAGATCGTGTGTCGATCTCAGAACAACGCAAGGAGTTCTCAGGGAATCACTGGTGGAGTAGATCCGGACAGAAACTCAATCTAGGGTTTCGGGAAGAAGGTAAAAATCTGATTTTTATCGAAGTTGTGATCTATTTCCAGTTGGTTTTCTGCATACATAGAGGTTTCAGTTAGATAAATGACAAAAGAAAGTACATCAGTTAAGACCATGAATCCTCATCCGAGGATAGACGTGGTGAAGTTTAACGGCACAAATAATTTTAGGATGTGGAGGTGTGAGGTTATGGATGCCCTGAATGCATCGAACCTCGAGGATACTCTACTTCTGGAAAAGAGACGAGGAAAAACCACTGAAGAAGAGTGAGAGAAGATGAACAGGTTTGCGTGTGGGTTGATTAGGTCGTGTCTAACACAAGACATCAAATATCTTGTGTTACACGAGACATCTGCAAGGCAGTTGTGGGAGACCCTTGAGAAGAAATATCTGACCAAAAATGTGGAATCGCGATTGCAGCTGAAGAGTAAGCTGTATGGGTTTCAGATGAAGAAGGGGTGCTCTGTGAATGAGCATATCAATCGCTACACGAAGCTTCTTATAGATTTGGTGAACGTGGATGTCAAGGTAGATGAGAAAGTCAAGGTTGTAATCCTCCTGAACTCACTCCCAGCGGAGGAGTATGAGACATTCACATTAACCTTTATAAATGATAGATAGACTCTGGACTATCATGAGGTGTCATCTGCATTGGCAAACTATGAGACGAGGAGAAAGGAGAGACAGCCTTCTCAGTCAAGCTTGTCAGCAGAGGCGCTAGCGGTAAGAAGCAGGAGTTCATCTAGGAAGGGCAGTGAAGAAAGAGGAAGATCAAAGTCCAGGTCGGGCTATAGGGATCTGAGGAAGAACCAGTGTGCCTTCTGTAGAGAAATAGGACACTGAAAAGTGGATTGTCTGAAGTTCAAAGGGAAGAAGAAGGAGTCGAAGGTTGAAGCAAATCTTGCAAAGGTGACGAATACTCAGAGGAGTAGTTCACAGGCAGATGGATCAGATTTGGACTCGTCAGGTTTCTCGTTTTCAGTCATTACTCTCATCGTTGGTCACTCATGGGAAGATAAGTAGATTTTGGATAAAGGTTCAACATACCATGCGTGCCCTAATCGGGATTGATTTTCTAGCTTTGAAAAGCTGGAGGGGTGTTCGGTCGTTATGGGTGATGATCACCCATGTAGCATGGAGGGTGTAGGTACAATCCGAATCAGGATGTTTGATGGGATGGTAAGGGAGCTGAAGGGAGTGAGGTATGTACCTCAGTTGAAGAGAAATCTAATCTCCGTTGAAGCTTTGGAAGTATCGGGTATGGTGATATCTGTTCGAGATGGCGATCTCAGGATGATCAAGGGCTCGATGGTGGTGATGAAGGGCGTCCGTCGAGACAATCTCTACTACTTGAAGGGTAGTACGATTACAGATCAGGTGGAGACTTCCAGTTCCTCAGATGATGGTGGCCCGGAGGTCTTGCAGGGAAAGGTCGGACAGAAAAAGGAAAAGTCTTTGCAAGCTCCTGCAAAGAAGGAATCGGAAGGTGCTGCAACCTGCAAGTCGGAAGGTGAACACAGCGTTCTAGACAAGAAGAAGGTGAAATTCAGCACTAGTACTCACCGCAATGAAGGTCTTCTTGATTGTGTTCACGTGTGCATTTGGGGACCTGCTAAGACGGCATCGCTTGGAGGTCACAGGTACTTTGTCTTTTTTGTTGATAGTGTATCTAGGCATTGTTGGATATATCCAATGAGACAAAGTAGTGAAGCCCTAGATATAAGGGTGAAGTGGAAAGGAAGAATGGAGAGGCAGATAGGTAGGAAGATTAAGGAGCTAAAGATTGGTAATGTTGGAAAGGACATGTACCAATTCCTACGATTTGGCCAGAACACCGGAATTGTTACTCACTTCACGACAGGTACAGATGGGTTGGCTAAAGAAGTAATTCGTTCCTTGCTGGAGGAGGTTCGGAGGTTGTTATCTAATGCAGGATTAGACAAGTCATTTTGGCTGAGGCGACAGTGTATGCTAGCCATCTCATGAATATATCGACTGCGATAGGAGGTAAAGCTCCTTTGAAAATTTGGTCTGGGAAAGCTGCTCAAGATCATGATGTGCTACGGGAGTTTGAAAGTCCGACCTACTTCAGTGCCAAGAATGGCAAGGTGAATCCGCGAGCAAAGAGATTTGTCTATTTGGGCGTCAAGAGGAATAGCTACAGGTTGTGGGACCCCAAAGACAAGAAGATCGTGATGAGCAGGAATGTCACATTTGGAAAGACTTCAGTGTTGAAGTCTACCGTCTCTCAGCAGGTAGAGAGGACGGAGACCAAGGAAGTATCGCAGTAGGTGGAGGTTGATGCTACTCCATCATCTCCAGTTGGTTCGGCATTAGAGAAGACTTCACCGGATGTGACACCGAGTGGAGATCATGAAACTAAGATTGATACTGAACAGGATGAAGACATTGCTGAGGACGTTGAGTTGTATGCAGCTATTGGAACCAAGGTGAAACCACGCTTGTGTGGAAAGAAGCATGAATCTCAAGCTTGTGATGCGACAAGCTCAAGTTGAAGGCCGTTGTTCTCCATGATGGTCGTGAGGAGGTTCATATGACTCAGTCTGACAGGTTTCCTGCTGCAGATACAGGTACAAGCGCTTGAGCTTGATGAAGCCCATTTCAATGAACTACGGTTGGCTTGATCCTTTTGGGCAAAGGTACATAGGCAACCGTAAAGGCGCAGCCATTTGGTGATGCAACCAGTATGAAGCTATTTGGGTTCTCCAGAAGCTGTTTGGATTTTCACGTAGAGGTGAAGAGTTGTGGCCGATGGAACTTCACGTAGAGGTGGAGAGGCTTCACGTAGAGGTGAAGTGTTGTGGCCAGTTAGACTTCACGTAGAGGTGAGGTGTTGTGATCTCGATGAATAGATTGATCTTCTGGTGAGAAGGTGTTGAGCTTACATAAGGAGTGGTATGCATCCAGTTGAAGCCGATGATGGTGTTTAGTGTGCTCTATGCAGACTTGGTTGGACCATCAGTTGAAGACAGGTTGACTAGATAAAGCTAGTCAGTTGGAGAGTCAGTGTTGGCTCATGAGAAGGTCTTCGTGAGGTCGTGAAGTTGCAGAGTTGGAGCCACGGTTTAGTGATCGGCATGTATGGAAGTTCTCCTAAGGTGAAGTATAGGGAAGGCATGTGCGGTGTTTTCTAGTGGATAGCTGAGCTACAGATTCCAAGCCAAGACGTGTGTCGATTTCGCTGAGATCGTGTGTCGATTTCATCCGGTGCGCGCAAGCCGAGATCGTGTGTCGATTTCACTGAGATCGTATGTCGATTTCGCCAGGTGATAGACTGGAGTACATTGAAAATCGGCTCAGATTTTGAAAAAATCTTCACCGAGGTGGAGAATTGTAGGGGGAGGAAGTCAAAAAGTCGACGAAGAAGGAATCCAGAAATCAACAGCAGCAAAACAGCAGAACAGGAGTACGGTCGACCGGCCCGGTCGACCGTCGGTAGAAGCAGCAGGTTGGTCGACCGGGCCAGTCGACCGACGTGCACCACGTGCACAAGGCATTAGCGGTCGACTGGTCCGGTCGACCGCAGAAGGAGGTCGGTCGACCGGGCGGTCGACCGACTGAAAGTGCCTAACTCTCGGTTAGGCACGGTCGACCGGCCCGGTCGACCGGTGCATAGGGTCGGTCGACCAGCTGGTCGACCGACAGTCGGGTCTGCCTGTTTTCTTGTTTTGAACCCTATTTAAGGGCTGTTTGGATTTCTAGGGTTGAGAATCTTGTAGGAGGGTTTTATGTGCGATTGTGGAGGAGAGTATAGCAGAGGCAGAGCTCTCCCGATCCCCATTGCTGTAAGTGTATTGATTTACCGAAATCAATAAAAACCCTCCCCCTTTCTTGCCCCGAGGACGTAGGCATCAAGGCCGAACCTCGTTAAATCTGTGTTTTTTGTGCTCTTTCTCTGGATTGTTTTGTTTGTGCTGGATGTGGTACTGTTCTTCTGTGCTTTGGAGATCTAGGGTTCCTCTGTGGGTTGTTGCAACACATGATCTAGGGGACTGAATACTGATAATGTGAATGAGAAGTCGACCCATATAAATGAGGAAAGTAGATCACTATAGTGCTAACTTGTAACTTGTATACACATTCATATATAGTGAACCACATGCATTCTTCGGAAACAAAATTGATAGTTGAGAATCAACTATAATAATTGTTGATATTTAATATTATGATGAATTGATTGTTATCTGTATATGTATATATATATATATATTTTCATCTCTGTTGCCTTATTGTATATTGGAGGAAGGAGCCGAATGGGAGCCGGTAGGAGGGAGAAGACGGAGAATCTCACACTTTATTTGTGATTGGTATATGTATGCATATGGATAATGTATGATGTATATTCACTAAGTATAATATATCAATACTGTGAAGTGTGATATGATTTTAAGGCATACAAGTACGTTTGAGTTATGTGTATTATCTGGAGAGATAAACTGCGTTTATAAAAATGTGATTGTGATTGTGAATATAAGATACGTACTGTGAATACATAAGAACTTGATAATAAAACATAAATAGCTGAGATCATATTTTTCTGAACTCACAGACTCTATAACGTGTGGAATAGAGATTTAAGAAAGATAAAAGAAATCAATGACTAAGGGAGTTGGACCGTTTCGAAGATTATAAAGGCAATTGTCTTAATTGTTACATCATAAGTAATTGATTCCCCATTTCTCTTGTTCAGCCAGATTTACTTTATTACTTGGATAATCATTCTTATTATTAATTATGTTCACCATTCCTTAATTTTTCTTTGTCTTTACTTACTGAGCTATTGAGTTCACCCTCTCCTAGTACCATGTGTTTAGGTTGCGCATGGCGGAGGACCAACTTTCAGATTTTGGCGCTTTGTTAAGATTTTCACTAGCAATGAAAGTATTAATGATGCAATTTAGTTTCATTACCTTAATGTTTCTTGTTGTATATAGTAAATGTGAGATTTGTGAGATGGATTTGTATGGAGGTAAGTTAGATTGTGTTAATTATGATGGATTAGATTTATAGATAGTTCTATATTATACTGTGAATATCGAGAGGAGTACTCTCGAACATATACTTACTGCAAATATTGGAAGTGAGATTATTTGCTCGATGGATTTGATAAGTAGGCGATGTCAAATCAAAAGATTATTATAATTATGTGGGTGATTGTTGAGTTAGTTTATGTAATTGGATTGAGATAAGCCATGTTGTCTGATGTTGATATATATTTGAATTTAGAACAAGTGAATATTGGGGAGATGCTATCGAAATATTCAAGAAAATTGAAATGATAATCCGTTGATTAATATGAAAATTTATGTTCATTTATTGTTATCTTATTATAATAAGAAAGATAATTTTTTTTTAATTGAAGATTTGTGAAGGATTAAGATAATGAAATCTAGGACCGTTACAATTTCCCTCTTGTTTGAGTTCAATTCCTATGAAAGTTCATGTTTGTGATCAATCAATTGTATTAACTCTTATGCATGGTATGATTAGTTATGCTAAACTCTCATTGAGAGCATAATAAGTTGAACTAAACTTACATTTTCAAATTTGTATTGTTTTAGGATTCTTGAAAATCATAGAGTCTATTGCAAACGAGTTCATTATCATTCCAATCAATTTTTCAAGTAGTGTTAGTTGTAGGGTTAAGGGCTCCTTCTAATGTGATTTTCTCGATCTACGAAATTTGATCTGAATTCAATTTTTATGTGTGGTTGACAAGTTAAGTGTTCAATTCATGATTAGTAGGAATTGGTAGTGTAAATCAAGCTTAATGAATTAGAAATGTCAAGTAAAAATCAAGAATGACTACTAGAAAATTTGTGGAAGAATTTGACGGTAAATTCAAGTTCCATAATAGTTATGAAATCTAATCGAAATTTGATTTTTGTGATGTTAATTAGATGGAAAGAATTATGGTATAATTAAACTAAGAAGACGGTGGCGGATTTAGGAAGTGGTGATGATGGATCAAGTTTGTATTAGGGATATACATATTTAAATTTGTAACTTGTTATGATTAAGATTATAAATATTTAAGTTCATATCTTACTTATGATTTTAATTTAGGTGAAGAGGTTAAAGCAGATATTAAGAATTTCTTAGTTTGACGTATATTGAAATGGTTATACGAATCTATCAAAGTCTATCAAAATCTGAAATCTGAAAGTTAGGATTTCTTTCGTGTGTATACTTGAAATAAAATATACCATGTAACATATCATTGGAAAAATAGTTAAGTCCACTTTTTAATGCCTCTTACCATGTCCTTATTATAGGTCTGTACAAAGACTTATTATTGAAACAAGACTGGTTGAAACTGCTGTGTTGCAGAACTTGTGCATGATAGAAGAGTTTCTGTTATTTAGAACTATTTATGTAGGTGAAGCGGGTCATGTAATATATCATTAGATAGATAATTAAGTTTAGATTCTGGTGGAGGTTTCTGTGTCTTGTTGTGATGTCAAAAATAAAAGTTATGATAAAAATACTGTCGGTTTTCCTGACGGATAGAACTGTAGAATATTATTTAAACAGTAAAATTCCATCTAATTACCATTTGCTAGATTGAACTAGATGTAGTATATGAGATACCTCAGAAAGAAAAGAGAATCTACTTTCCTGTGGTCTTTACCATGTCACAATCGGACATGTGTAATAAGGGTTATTATCAAATATTACTAAGTGTCCAACTTAAGAATCCTACAAGAGTTCGATCCGGGTAATTGATCTACTTCAAACACATATGTAATGATAACAAAAAGAGACTATATGCCTAATGAGCCAAGAATTTTGTGATAAATTATTTAATTAGTGACTAACATAAATCCGACTTCTAATAAAGAGGATGTCAGCTTGAAAACTCAATCAAATGATGATACATGAGAATATACCGGCATATAAAAATAATCCGAATTTATGAACTAGATAATATATATAATGAACTTAATTCGATATATGGTGCGGACTTGAATTTCATGGACAAAGATTTTATATGTGAAAGACTATAACCAAAATATTATGTAGCCGAGCTCACAACTTAGAATATCATGTGTTGAGTATGCTAAATTGACTGTGTGTAAACTGAACTCACAAATTAATTAAATATGAAGCAATCAGATATTATCATGATGATGATCATAAAGCTAGTGAAACGATCGTAATTGTAAAAAAAACTTTATATGAATTGAATGGTTAATTGAGCATTTCATAACTATTATAGCATCTAGAGGAAGGGTAGAAAACTTAAGAATTTTAATCTTTGCTAAACTTACAGATTAACAGAGAACCTAGTGACATATTTTATTGATGGTGGATGTTCTGTCTTCTATTTTCTAATAGTTCTTACCATGTCTTAATTGGATCCTGATGTAGAAAGTTACCATTGTATTTTAACAGACCAGTCAATTTTAAGAAAGTTGAATTGAAAATCCTATATTAAGTTGGGTATGATACTTAATTCTATCATAACTAAATTTTACGAGTATGATGTGTATGATGGTTAATAATTATGAATATGGGATCACTAGGAGGTGTTAAGAGTATATATTGTATAGAATGAGAAATTTCAAACAAAATAGAAATCAAGTAATGACGACTAACTTATGTTTATATAAATGTATCACCAAAGGGATGGATTCATTATCTCTAGTTAATCTAAACTAGATCAACCAAAATCTCTAAAATTAAATCATATGTGGGTATGGATATAGGGCGATGTACGAGTTGATGTCCGAGTATGAATAGAGGTAGAGATGATCATGGACTATGATACAATTATTAATTTATTGATTAATAATGTGGCTGATATATGTCGATTGTGATTGTTACCTATTGCTATGGATGTAAGTGTGTGTATAGAACTTGTGCATATAAATTTTCATATATCGTATAACCATTTATTGTTGATAACTTGTTAAAATCGTCTCTTGATTGTTATGCATGATGACTAGGGGACTATTATTAACTTCAAGGGATGGTAAGACTCTGGTCATGGATAAATAGAGTGGTCATTCCATTCACTAAATATCTAATATATGAATTAAGAATCGTGACTAGTTAAAGAACTAATCTTATGACCAAAGAACGAGTATTTTGAATGTAATTAATTAATTAATGCGTCGTTGAATGAATGATAAATGTAAGTGGTATGTATGTTTGAATGCGTGCATGTACTAGATAGTTACACGAATCTGATCGTGTGTGACATATTAATCATATGATTGGTGATTGAAAAATGGATATTACAATGTAACCAACACTGTGTGTGTTACCTTGATAGTTGATGTGTGTTATGTATACATATCTATTATATTATATAATACGAAGGAAGGGGCCAGCGGGAGCCAGTAGGTGTGAAGAGGAGGCATAACTTTGTGTGTTGTGATATGAAGGAAGGGGCATACAGGAGCCGGTAGGTGCGAAGACTGTTGGCCCAAGGTTATAATCACCCGGTTTTATGATTTTAATGATAACAAAATAAATATAGTCATTTGTACTAATCAAGTTTAAGTGTTTAAGATTATTTCATGGTTCTAAGGATTCAAGAGGTTTCTTCCTCTAAAGGAAGGTATTATAGACTCAAGAAGACTCAAATACGGGATCAAAACTCAGTACACTCAAACGATACAAATGGAGAAGCCCGATTGAAGATCTTGTAGTCACCTAGACCCTTGTAAGATTTTAGTATGTTAAAAAGTAAGAATATGATAGAAGGGCTCAAGAAGTTACACACACAAAAATACACTTTTTAAAAATACAAATTTTGGGTAGTATTGGTTTTGTTGTATGTTTGGCATTAATACATGTTTCATAATTTTTCAAATTTTTATATCAAGTTTAGAACATGTATTTTATCTCCTATACTATGCTATATAACCCTCAAATTAATACAAAATATTTTTAAAATATTTTAAAGTTTAAAATTTTCTTTTTAAAATGACCTGTGGTCGACCGGCAGTTCAAAATTTTCTTTTTAAAATGACCTGCGGTCGAAGGTGCCAACGGCTATTTTCTTAATGACGTGTCGGTCGACCGGCAGACGTCCAAGTTGGCATAACGACTATATTTTGGATATGTTTTATTTTTTATGGATTTCAACAGCTATTTTTTATTTCAAAGGGGCTAAACTCACCCCTAATGACCTAGTATCACTCTTGAATGTTTTTATCCTTTGCCTATAATAGAGGGCATGGGTTTTGATTTTGAATATGAAAAATATCTAAGTTTTCAAGAGTTTTCAAGAGAGAAATGTTTCATTACTTTCCATTTCAAAGTTCTTTTTCAAAAATTGTTAAGTTGATTTTTAAGTCTTCTAAGTCTCTTCAACTGAGTTTCTTCTCTCACTTAGCTTCTTGAGCCTAAATTCATATTCCACTCCATAAGAAGTTGTAAGAGAGTGTTTATGGTCTTGCTAGATCACCAAGTGCCTTGCAATCTACTGGCTTATGGTTCCTCTTGTGTGGAGGATAGAGTTGTTGGAGTTGGATACTCCGGTCTTGATTAGACTAAGTTGTAATCTCTTTGGTGTAAGGTTCCTTTGTGAAAGTTCTCTTAGTAGATATAGTGAAAATCTTTCATAGTGGTGAAGGTGGGGACGTAGAGCAGTGACTCGAACCTCAAAATAAATTCTCTTGTATTTGTGATTGATTTCTTCTTCCTATTTATTACTTTACATTCTTATACTTGTGATACTATTTGTCTTATTTTTCAATATTGCATTCATTTCATCTTTTTACATTTTTGGTCTATACTCGTGTTAACAAGGAAGCATTAAGCACCTCAACTCATCATCAAGAGGAATCAAAGAGGAGAAATTTTAGAGCCCTTCTCCGGGAATTCAGCTTCAATTTCTTATTTTGAGTGACCGCTTACATCATACATCTTAACTAGTTTTAAAAGTGCATTTGATTAGTATAAACACCTATTCACCCCCTCTAGGTGTTTTTTAATTGGTATCAGAGATTTGGTCTCTAGTTTCTTAGCTTAACAACCTTAGAGAGATGCTTAATTGCTAATCATCTTTTTCATACTCATTCTCATACACATTAGTAAAGATGGCTGAAGGTATTAAAACTCCACCCAAATTTGATGGCCTTAACTTTCTCATATGGAAGGTTAAGAGGACCATATTTTTACAATCCTTAGAAAGCCGGGATGCAAAAGCGGTGACTAAATCCTTTAGTGCGCCCCTTGGCGATGAGGACACTTGGTCCGATATTACTACGAAAGAGTTTGATGCAAATGTAAGGGCACACTATGCCTTACTTTAAGCTCTTATGATGATGACATTGCTAGAGTCATACACTACAAATCCGCATATGAGATTTGGACTCACCTTTTAGTCACTCATGAAGGAACATCACAAGTAAAGAGGGCTAAAATTGACCTTTTACGTTCCCAACATGAAAACTTTACTATGCATGAAAATGAGTCCATTGATGATATGATTACAAAATTTACAAAAATAGCTAACGGTCTTACTTTCTTAGATGATGGCATTGACAATGATCAAAAGGTGAGGAAGATCATTCGTTCACTCCCACCCTCTTGGGAAGTTAAAGTTACAACCTTAAAGGAGCTTAACGACAAGGAGGAAATGAAGCTCATTAGTCTTATAGGCAACCTTAAGACCCATGAGATGGAAAGAAAGGCTAGAGAAGAGATGGTTCCTCCAAAGAAGAAAGCAATCGCTTTCAAAACCTCTTCCACCTTCTCCGACGAGGATGATGAGGAAGAGGATAATGAAGATCTCTCTCTTCTTGTGAAGAATATTAGGAGAAGGTACAACAAAGCAAAATTTTAGAATAGAAGAAGATGGTAAGGAAAGGAAGAAAAGAAGATGATTTGCTTCAATTGTCAGAATTCAGGACACATCGTTGTGGAATGTCTGAAAAATAAGAGCAACCCTCCACCTCCAAGAAGCCCTACAAGAAGAAGGCTTTAAAAGCTACATGGGACTCGGAGAGTGAATCCGACGAAGAAGTTGATACGGCTCACATGTGTTTCATGTCAAATAATAACACGAATAAGATAATCCCCAAATCATCTATTGAAGATTATGAATTATCCATGGATAAATTAGGAGAAGCTTTTGAAGAATATCTCACAATTACGATTTTCTTAAAAAGAAATATTTAAAAATGAAAATGGAAAATGAAACTCTCGACCATAAAATTTGAATGCTCACAAAAGAAAAGGATGATTTGTTTTCAACTCTCACATCTACTTAAAAGGATTTTGATGCTTATAAGATTTCATGTAAAGCTAAATTTTTACAAATAGATAAAGATGAGATTTCTACATTAAAAAATAAAATTAACTCTTTAGGAGAAGTTTTAAAGAAATGTGAATTTTATAAAGTTTGATTAGGGGCTATGTTTCCTAAGAAACATATCCTATAGAAATAAACTCATGCTACAAACACCCATACTCATAAGTCACAATATTTGCACACACATGCTAAACACACAACACAAACCAAACATGTTCTCACTCCACACACTCATCATGCCTTCATGTATGGTAAAATTTATGTATGCACTTATTGTGGCCGAAAATGTCACTTGGCTAAATTTTATTTTGATAGAATAAATGCCTCAAATAATCATGTTTGGGCTCATAATGCTAAAATTAAAGGACCCAAGAAAATTTGGGTACCAAAATTAACAAATATGTTACATGATGTAAGTACACTCCAAAGCTCAAAGACGTAAGGAGCAGTGGTATCTTGATAGTGGTTGCTCAAGGCACATGATATGGGATATCAACAACTTTGCAACCCTATCAAGATACCATGAAGATGGCACCGTCACCTTCGGGGATGACTCCAAAGGAAAGATTGTTGGTATAGGTAACATTAAACTTGGTTCATCTCCTATGACTGAGAATGTTGTTTTAATTGATGGCCTCAGGCATAATCTCTTGAATGTTAGTTAACTTTGTGATAAAGGTTTTAATGTGATTTTTGATGACTTAGTTTGTAATGAATTTGATAGACAAACTAAAGCATGTATACTTTTCGAATTTTGTAAAAATAATGTATACATGATTGATATGTCTAATATACAATGCAATACCACATGTTTGAATGCCTTCAATGATGACTCTTGGTTGTGGCATAGTGATTGGAGTTCATTTTTGCATCATTTTTCACTTCCATATCATGCTTTATGTAAAGAAAAATAAGATTTTTATTGCTTTTCTCTCTCCTTTTTCAGGTTCACCATTAATGGAGATGAAGGCCCATAATCAAGGAATTTTCAAGGAATTAAGGGATTAATTAAATAGCCCAAAAGAAGAAGCCCAAAAGAGAAGCCTAGGTCTGGAGTCATCCACGAATATTCCCAACTTTCTAGAAGGTCCAGCGAGGCATATGGACAGTAACAGAATGGCAACAGAAATCGTTGGCGCAACGGCCAAGATTCTGTCGTGGAAACGCGGCTCTGGCCGCGGATCCGCGGCAAGCATCTGGCCGTTGAGCCAGCGTTTAATCCCACGGCTGAGATTTGAGGGCCTCATCCCCTGGAGCCTATAAATAGACCCCTAGGGCCTCTGCGAAAAGAGGAGGAGAGAATAAGAGAGAAGAGCTTTATATTTTTTTGAGAATTATAGGGATTTTCTCTAGCTTTCTTTAGTGCTCTTGTAATCTTCTTTCTCCTTCTAGAATTCAGCTAAGAAAGAGAGAGAGAGTGAGAGATCTTGTAATTGGAGAGGTGACAACTCAAATGCAAGAATTGATCCTTCTTTCTTCTCATCTTTACTCATTCTAGTGCTTTACTTTCTTATGCTTTACTTTCTTCAAGCTTTTATTACTATTGCATCTTCTTCTACAATAAATTATTGTGTGCTTTTTACTTCAATGTCTAGCTAACTCTCTAACATGACTAGCTAAACTCTAACTTTACTAACTATTAACTCTTGGGTGATTGCTAATTCATGTGATTCATTGGATGCTTATTTGTAGTCTTGTAATTTCAAGTCTCTATTATCCCCAATGAAGATGAGTTACTTTAATTCTTGGCAACTGCTTGTTTTCATTCCATATGATTCATGTGAGCCTCATTTAGAGCCTTGTCTTTAGAACAAGTGCCTTGATGAAACATGGAGATGGAGCACCTAACTATGCTATTGATTAGTAGTACAATTTTTTTTTCTTCAATGCTACCTCGAGTATGGCTTTGATGCACTAATGAATCTTGTATCTTCTTCCTTAGCATTACCTTGAGTGACAATCCTTGATTCCACCATTAAAAATCTATCTCGAGAGTCGATGAATCTATGAGGCTACAAGTCAAGCCGAGAAGATCACTCATTCTCTACATGGGAAAATATTTTAACCAAACAAGCAAGACAAACCTTTGCCGATGAATCAACATGAGGCATGCTTCACCCTATGAGATTAGTAAGTTAGTAAATTAGAAGAGTTAGCTAGTTATGGTTTTTTCTCTCTAAAGACTTTCAAAGTTTCCCTTCTCAAAGTTTTCTTTTCAAGCTACATTCAAGTTCATTTCATTTTCCTTTCCATCCTTTTCCTTTTTATGCAACAAAATCCACAAAGAATTTTTCCTCTACTTTCTATGTCATTTTGTTTTTCATGAACATAGAAAAACTTTCATTTTCTTTCTTCAAACAAACTCAATTTCGAAAAAGTGAATGCTTCTATCGGACACTCTCCCTGAGGATCGGCCCGCAATAGCTTATGCTACGACGGTGATTCGGAAGGAGTAAAGAAAATCTATGAATACATTTTGGAGTTTTTGAGCATCACATACGAGCATCGAAGGTTGACTCTAAACCCTCTCTCTCTGAATATTAGTACACTCTTAACTTCCGAACAAAAATTTTTTGGCGCCGTTGCCGGGGACATGAATGGTTTTGATTTCACGTTTTTGTTAACATTTTCTTCTCTGTTTTGGTGTGCAGGACAATCTTTACAGGTGCTTAATATTGCAGAATAAACACTAGCTTTGCATCTCCCTGCTCTAAAAAGCAAGGACTCAGCCTCTAAAGAACTGCCGCGCAAACGCGACTTTTGCCGCTAAAACGCGGCCATGTTGTGATCATTGTATATCTTGTTGTACTGGGATGTGTTCATTGTAATAGCTAGTAGATCTGTACTATTACTTTCCTATTTTGATTTCCTACAACTGCAATAAATTAAAGAACTAAAATACGGTATTTGGACGTTTTTAAAACAGTTTAGACATTTGAATTTAGGCACGTGTCAATTCAATTCCAAAATACTGTATTTTGTTCTATTGTTGTGATCTGGATTGAGGTGTACATATGGCATTGCATATAGCATAGGACAAACACGTGGATGATTTATCGCTTTGTGTTATATTCTTGTCTATATTGCACACTTGCACGAATTGAACTTAAGGGCATAACCCAATACAAGATAAGGTGGGGATTTCATCACCCTTCCTTAACCCAAAAATCACTTCCCCACTCACACAATCCAAGCCCTAATAAAAATTGATAGACGTTGGCCCCTAGGGACATCTCGGACTCATTAAGAGATTGACCGAGGGTGGAACTTGTTTTGAATCTTACTCTTGTGAAATCGGTGTCTAAGGTTGGGGATTAAGAGGTTAAGCCTCGAAGATACCATGGTTTGGCGTAATTAAGGCTCGTTGCTTACGCACGGATACCTCCCACCGTATTTTACCCCTACCTGGCCGATTAGCTTGTGGTTGGATTCAAGCAACAACCTCCCCCGGATAATCGACCAGTTAGGAGTCGTCTATGTCTAGGTCAACCCTACTATAGGCTTGGTTTTGATTTTTCTTTTCTTTTTGTTTGTTGTTTGATTTTTCTTTTTTGTTTTGATTATTTGTGAAATGGAATTCAACAATAACAATTCTTTCAATCTGAATATGAATCCATATTTCACACCGACCCCATTCGATTCGGATAATTCCAACCCGGCTTTTTACAATATGCACCAACCAAATACACCGGGTTGGACTTATCCGAATCAATACAACCCATACCCACATTCTTATGACTATAATTTCTAAAATAATTTCAACTCGTCACAGAGTCAATGGGGATTCACCTCCCCCGAGTTTAATTTTCAACCTCCTTGTCCCCCATGTCCACCTTATCCACAAATCTCATTTCCTGATTTCGCTTCTTATACTCCTTTTCTAGAACCACCAATTGAAGAAAAATCTGAGTTAGAAAAGAGAGTAGAAGCCAATTTACAAGAGGTCGAGCGACTACTTCAAAAAAGGAGGGCCTCCCCAATTCCACAGTATTTTCAAGAGTCTTACTCAGTTCTACCTCCTCATAATGACCAATCATCTGCCTTGAAAATGAGTAAGGAACTCTTGTGTGAGTCCAAGCTTCAATCTCAAAATATTTTTGACTCACATTCTTCACAAAATTTTCAAAATCAAGATTCTTATACTCCCATTCTAGAGCATCCACTTGTAGAAAAATCAAGTCTAGAAAAGCGTATAGAAATCTTGCAGGAGCCTGCGTTACAATTTCAAAAATCTTCTTCTCAGTCTATTGATAGGTTGGAAACACAATTGAGTAAATTGGTTAACATTTTTAAGAATGAAGAAACTCTCTCTTCACCACCCTTGACCAATTCAAATATCTCTAACTCTATCAATTTGACCCATGACTCCTATTGTTTTGGAAACCAAGATTCCTACACTCCTTTTCTAGAACAACCACTTGAAGATACATCATATCTAGAAAAGAGGATAGAAGTCTTGCAAGAGTCTGCACTAAACTTTCAAAAATCATCTGCCGAGTCTGTCAATAGGTTGGAAACACAATTGAGTCAATTGGTTAGCATTTATAGGAATGAGGAAACTCTATCTTATCAACCTTTAACCAATTCAGCTATGCCAAACTCTATTGATCTGACCCAAGACTCTTGTCATTTTGAACATCAAGATTCAATTTCAGCACATACACCTGAACTTGTCCAAACTTCAAATCCCATTGACATTTTGGTAAGTTATCCTTTTCCTGAAATTGAACTTGAGCATGAATATGATCCTGAACTTCCACTTGATAATTCAATTTCACTTCCTGATTCAATATTGACTGAGGTGTTTTTACCTGAATTCAGGCCTTTTCCCGAGTCAGTATTGGATCCTGTACCAGTCCATTGTGAAATTGAATCACCAATCTTTTATGATGATCATATTGAACTTGACCAATTTCATACTTTTGAAACTTCCATTGATAAATTGGCAAGTTCTCATTTTTTTGAAATTGAACTCAATGAGGAATGTGACTTTGATCCTCAAATTTGTGATCCAGTTTAAATTCCTGAATCACTATTGACTCCTGTTATGTTGCCCAATTTGAGTAATATTTTAGAGTCAGTTTTGATTCCCATACCTGTCATTCTTGAACTTGAATCACCAATCTTAGATAGTCACATTCCATCATGGAAAAATGAATGTGGACCAGAGCTTCATCTTCTTGATTTGGACGCACTTCATGAACCAATATCGACTCCCGAACCTTTACTTGACTTAAGTCTTTTTCCTGAGTCGGTATTAGTTCCTGTACTTCCTGAGTCCAAATCAATCATTCCATTCTGGGACAAGAGTTTTGATAAATTTGACTCTGAAATTATTTTGAAAATTTGGAAATTAGATAGGGTAAAATTTTTAATAAAAATCATACATATAAACATCATTCTAGTGGGTTGTATTCTAGAGGTCGCTGGTGGGTTCCTCTGGACTCCACGCACATTGGATTGGGCCGCATTCCGTAGACCAATCTGACCGCTACCGGAACAACCACCTTGAGGTGATTTTTCGTTCCCTCTCTATTTATTTCATGCATACATACATCACGATGCATTGAGGACAATGCATGAGATAAGTGTGGGGGAGGGTTTACTAATATAAAGTTTTTAGATTTTCTTTCTTTTACACTTCTTTTAGGATACTTTTAGAAATCTTCTCTTTTGTATAGAAATTTTCTCTTTCTTTAAAAACTTTTTGAAATAAGAGACAAAGTTTTGGTCTATTTTTAAGAAAATTAAGATGATCTTAGAAATTAAGAAAGTCTTAATTATGACATCTTAAACCCAGTCGAAATAATGGATCTTGTTTAAAATTATAGGCTGAGTATGATAAATTGGGGAGAAAATTTTATCTTAAATTTTTTGCCTTAGATAGTATGCACTTCACACTTACACAATTTTTGGGATGGAAACAAAGACCAAAAATGTCATAAATAAAAAGAAAATAAATAAATAAATCATCACTTATTAACCTGGATAATTATGCCTCAAGAAGCAATATTATTCACGCCTAACGGTGATCAAAATAAACAAATAAATCCCCCTTAGTTTTGTGGCCTTGTTTACTCGAGTCCTTAAACCTGAAGGATGTTTTATCATCTGGTGCCCTAAAACCGTCTGGTCTGGGAGTCATCGGTTATAGGCTCGCTACATGGGTGAACTAGAAAGCCTAATAAAACTAAGGGAAGGAAAAAAAAGAAAATATATATATAAAAATAAATGGCTTGATGGTTAGAGTTGAAATCCCAGAAATCTTCACTATCACAAAGTGCATATTATCAAGGTTCTATGAAGGATAAAATATTCAATCCAATTTTGAATTCTTACCTTAATTGAAGACAAGATCTTGCATGCAGACTAAGTTTAAGGAAGAATAATTTTTGGTGGACTTATGACCTTAGATCGCTTATATTTTTGCAAAAATATTTCATTAACTCGTCTCTCTTTCAAAATGCATTTTCAAAATACTAATATTTGTCTTCTTTCTTTATGGATTTTGTGGATGCAATCCGCTAAAAACCCTCAGGAGACAAAACTCCTCCTCTTGGGTAACCTAGAGGTTTAACGGCTTATTGCACACGCTCAGTGCAATCGCGTCACCTGCGAAAGTGGTGTAATAACCTCTGTAGCATAGTTTTTCTTTTCTTGTTTTGCTCGGGATGAGCGAAAGATAAGTGTGGGGGTGTGATTAGTCTACGATTATGCATTATTATATCGCATTTTCCCACCGATTTATGAATAAATTGTCAGTCTAAATCATGTTTTGGTCTCTATTGCAGGTAAATCAAGAGTTCAAGGGTAAAGGAATAATAAAAGCTTAATTAAATGCAATTTATGGTAATTAATCCCGGATTTCATGGAGGCCAAGTAAAGGAACATCTAGAAGATACGTCGAACCTAGACCTTCGCTCACGTCAGATGAATATTCGGGCGAAATTACCAGAAACTAGATATACCAAGAACATTCTCGAAGCGACGGGGACCCCCTGCCAAAAACCAGGGACCTAAGTCCCTGGTATGGCCGCGGATCCGCGGTCATAGCCGTGGATTCGCGGCCCTTTGGTGGGGCCACGCATCGATTTTCGACGCGTGGCCCTGTCTCGTCTTCTAGAAGGCTCCTATGCTTATAAAACCCCTGCAGAGGCCCTGAACGAGGCAGTTTTCATTTTTAGGAGTAGTTTCTGATTTTTTCTATGTTTTAGGGTAGTGTAGGTAGGTGTTCTTCATTTCTTATATTTTGTTATGTTATTTCGTTTTTAGATATTGTAGTAGGGCTGAGAGATTCAGAGAGAGATAGAAAGGGATTGATGTAATAGATGGTGACAATCTATGTAAAGGTGCCTCCTTTCTTCTCCAATGTAATCTCCTCCATCTTCTACATGTTGCTTGGCTAACTTTTCTTCTTCTCATGGCAATCTAATTACTAACCACTAACCATCTAACCACTTACTTGATAATCCACATGAATCAATAGCCTCTATAAGGCCTTGCTCTTGCAAGAGCCATTGATGGCTCATGATGATGGATTCTAACATTCTAACATTCTAACATTCTAACACTTAACCCACTAACTTGCTAACTTGCAAATGCTAACTTTATTTCATGCTCACCTCTAACCGGTTTTGATGATTTAACAGTAGCTTGCAACTTGTTATGTGTTATGGATGTATTGTTTGAATGTAGAAGATCAATCTTATCTGCCATGCTCTGTATCGTCTCTTGAAGCCAAGGATTAGTGATAGCCAAGGATCCATGTGAGGCAACTATCACTAAGAGGTTAGTATGGTTAGTGGATTACTTAGTAGTTAGTAGCCATGAGCTTTCTTTTATTTTGTTTTAAAAAGCAATTCTTTTATCTTTTCATTGTTGTTTTCACCGCTTCTTTGTTTGTCTTTGTTTTCATTTTCTTTACTACAAGCTTCTTGTTCCTTTCTATTTCGTTTTCAAAACCGCTCTTCTTTCATTTTCTTCGCCGCTTTCATCGCCTTCCTCACCTACCACATTCTTGTTTTCCTTTTCTTTTCTTTTCTCGTCTTTTTGTAATTCTTTAACAAAGAAGAACTTGTTAACATAAAACGTGAATAAAAACTGTTAATGCTTCTATCGCCTCCCGTCCTTGTGGATTCGACCCGTTGAGCCATTGCTATAACAGAAGTATCAAGGGAACATTAGCACATATACAAGCTTTACATTGATTTTATAAATACACACTTTTGAGTGCTAGTTTTGCCCCAATTACATAGGAGACTAGGTCATATTTCTTTTGACCATCTATCTAGGATAAAAAATAAGGAAGCGGTGAAAGGTATTCCTTGTTTGAAATTTGAAAAGGATCGCATTTGCGAAGCGTGCCAACTTGGGAAACAAACCAAGTCCTCTTTCAAATCCATCAAGGATATCATGACATCACGACCCTTGGAGTTAATTTAGATGGATTTGCCTGGTCCTACTAAAACCAAAGTCTAAGTGGGAATCGTTTTGTTTTATATTGGTTAATGATTTTTCTCGCTTTACTTGGGTTTTCTTTTTAGAACATAAAATCAAGTCTTTTCACATTTTCAAATGTTTAGGAAAAGAGTTGAAAAGGAAAAAGATTCTTCAATTTTGCGAATAAGGAGTGATAGAGGTGGTGAATTCATTAACCAATCCTTTATCGCTTATTGCAAAAAACATGAAATTAAACATGAATTATCTTATCTTAGAACTCCACAACAAAATATAGTAGTTGAGAGAAAAAATCGAACACTATAAGAAATGGCTAGGACTATGATAAATATATATGGTCTCCCTCAATACCTATGGGCCGAGGCCGTAAACACATCATGTTACATATCAAATAGAATTTATTTTTTCAAAAACACTTCTAAAACTTCTTTCAAAATTTACTATTCAAGAAAACAAAATGTTTCTTATTTTAAAGTTTTTGGTTGTAAATGTTTTATTTTAAATACTAAAGATAATTTAGGTAAGTTTAATGCAAAATCTTATGAAGCTATTTTCATTGGATATTCTAACACTAGTAAAGTTTATAGAGTCTTCAATAAATCTACTATGACTATTGAAAAATCTATACATGTAAAGTTTGAGGAATCTAATGTCTTTATTGAGAACATTACAGAAATAAATTCCTTAGGTGAAGACATGGAGAGGATAACCTTGAAAGACTCACCTATATAAGAAGACAAGCCAATGATTGATGTACAAAGTAAAGTTCAAGAAGTTGAAGTGGACCCAACACAACCACTTCCAAAGGATTGGAGATTCACTCCACATCATCCCAAGGATCTCATTATAGGTGATGTATCAAAAGGGATAACTACTCGTTCCAAACTCAATGATCTTTGTGGTCATTAAGCTTTTATTTCTCATTTTGAACCAAAGAACATCCTCGAAGCTGAGGGTGACTCATATTGGTTACTTGCCATGCAAGAAAAGCTCAATCAATTTGAGCGCAATCAAGTTTGGCATCTTGTCCCTAGACCCGATGATAGACCAACAATTGGCACTAAATGAATTTTTAGAAATAAGTTGGATGAGTCGGGCAATGTTGTTAGGAATAAAGCTAGGTTAGTCATCCAAGGTTACACCCAAATCGAAGGTATCAATTTTGAGGAAAACTTTGCACCCGTAGCACAGCTTGAAGCCATACGATAACACTTGCTTTTGCTTCCTATAAAGATTTCAAACTTTTTCAAATGGATGTCAAAAATACATTTTAAATGGTTTTATTGAAGAGGAGGTGTATGTTGAACAACCCCCGGATTTGTTGATCCTACACATCTGGATTTTATTTTCAAACTAGACAAACCTTTATATGGTTTAAAACAAGCTCCTAGAGCTGGGTATGAAAGACTTTCATCATTTCTTATTTCTAATGATTTCGTTAAAGAAAAAATAGATACCACTTTGTCTACTAAACATGTCGATAATGATATTCTTATTGTTCAAATATATGTTGATGATATTATATTTGGATCTACTAATGAAAACTTTGCAAAGATTTTGAATCATATATGAAGGATGAGTTTGAGTTGTCTATGATGGGCGAATTTAACTACTTCTTTGGACTCCAAATTAAGCAAAGGAGTGATGGGATTTTCATAAATTAAGCAAAATACATGAAAGAACTCATCAAGAAATTTGGGCTTAAAGGGGCAAAGATAAGCACAACTCCCATGGCTCCTACAACAAAACTTGACAAGGATTAGAAAGGTATAAATGTAGATATTAACTCTATCGTAGCATGATTGGTAGTTTATTATATTTAACGGCTAGTAGGCCGGATATTATGTTTAGTGTTTGTCTACGTGCTAAATTCCAATCTTGTCCTAAAAAGTCCCATTTGATTGTGGTTAAACGCATTATTAGATATCTTAAGGGTACTATTGAAATGGGTTTGTGGTATCTGAAGACCTGACAATTTTCAATGACGAGTTTTTTAGTCGCTGACTATGCGGGTTGTAGAGTGGATAGGAAGAGTAAAGTGGAACATGTCAGTTTCTAGAAAATTGCCTTGTTTCATGGTCTTCCAAGAAGCAAAATTATGTAGTCCTCTCAACCTCCGAGGTGGAGTATGTTGCGGCCGGGGCTTATTGTGCACAAATCCTTTGGATGAAACATACTCTCCTTGACTATGATTTGCAATATGATCATATCAAGATATTTTGTGATAATACTAGTACTATTCATATGACTAAAAATACAAATCAATATAGTAAGACAAAGCACATTGAAATTCGATATCAATTTCTTAGAGATCATTATGAGAAAGATGATATTAAAATTGATTATATTTCTACCGATTTTCAACTTACGGATATTTTTACTAAACCACTAGATTATAATAGATTTTCATTTATTTGTGGTGAATTAAATGTTTATATTTTGGATTCATGAGTTTTTACACATACTTTTCAAATTTCATTTGTCCTAAGAAAATTTTTTTACCCTTTTTGATGCATGACAAAAGGAGGAGAAATATTTTAAGTATTTATTTCTTTTCCATGCATACTTTTCAATTCATTCTTGTTATAATTTGTAAAGTTTATTTTATTTGTAAAGAACATATTCTTTTCTTATACTTGATAGATAGCATAATATGAGGGGGAGCTTTTTCAAGCTCCTTTCACATTTTTTTAAATAACTCGTACGTTTTGTCATCATCAAAAAGGGGAGATTGTTGGCCCAAGGTTACAATCACCCGGTTTTATAGTTTTGATGATAACAAAACATATAAAGTTATTTGTACTAATCAAGTTTAAGTGTTTCAGATTATTTCAGGGTTCTAAAGATTCAAAAGGTTTCTTCCTCTAAAGGAAAGTGTTATAGGCTCAAGAAGACTCAAATACGGGATCAAAACTCAGTACACTCAAACGATGCAATGGAGAAGTCCGATTGAAGATCTTGTAGTCACCTAGACCCTTATAAGATTTTAGTATGTTAAAGAGTAAAAATATGATAGAAGTGCTCAAGAAGTTACACGCACAAAAATACACTATTCAAAAATATAAGTTTTGGGTAGTATTGATTTTGTTGCATGTTTGGTATTAATACATGTTTCATAATTTTTTAAATTTTTATATCAAGTTTAGAACATGTATTTTATCTCCTATACTATGCTACATAACCCTCAAACTAATATAAAATATTTTAAAAATATTTTAAAGTTCAAAAATCTATTTAAAATATATTTTAGGCCAGAATGGTCGACCGTAGCTGTTTCAGGCCAAAACGGTCGGCTGGGCCTTTTGGCCGTGGCGTGCACGTTTGTCGGTCGACCGACCGGTCAACCGCTAACCCCTGTGGTCGACCGACCGGTCGACCGACTGAAATGGCCTTACTCTCTGTTTGTGTCGGTCGACCAGCAGTTCAAAATTTTTTTTAAAATGACTTGCGGTCGACCGGGCGGCCGACCGGCGCAACGGCTATTTTCTTAGTAACGTGCCGGTCGACCGACCGGTCAATCGGCAGACATCCAGGTTAGCATAACGGCTATATTTTGAATCTGTTTTATTTTTTATGGGTTCCAACAGCTATTTTTTGTTTCCAAGGGGCTAAACTCACCCTAATGACCTGGTATCACTCTTGAATGTTATTAATCCTTTGCCTATAAATAGAGGGCATGGGTTTTGGTTTTGGTTTTGGATATGAAAAATATCCAAGTTTTCAAGAGAGAAATGTTTCATTGCTTTCCATTTCAAAGTTCTTTTTTTTCAAAAGCTTTTTCAAAAATATTACAAGTTTTCAAAAGTTTTCAAGAGAGAAATGTTTCATTGCATTCCATTTCAAAGTTCTTTTTCAAAAGTTTTTAAGTTGATTTTTAAGTCTTCTAAGTCTCTTTAACTGAGTTTCTTCTCTCACTTAGCTTCTTGAGCCTAAAATCATATTCCACTCTATAAGAAGTTGTAAGAGAGTGTTTGTGGTCTTGCTAGATCACCAAGTGTCTTGTAATCTATTGCTTGTGGTTCCTCTTATGTGGAGGACAGAGTTGTTGGAGTTGGGTACTCCAGTCTTGATTAGACCACGTTGTAATCCCTTTAGTGTAAGGTTCTTTTGTGAAAGCTCCCTTAGTGGATATAGTGGAAATCCTTCATAGTGGTAAAGGTGGGGACGAAGAGCAGTGGCTCGAACCTCGAAACAAATTCTCTTGTGTTTGCGATTGATTTTTTCTTACTCTTTGTTGCTTTACATTCTTATACTTGTGATAATATTTGTCTTGTTTTTCAATATTGCATGCATTTCATCTTCTTACATTTTCAGTCTATACTCATATCAATAAGGAAGTAATTAAGCACCTCAACTCATCATCTAAAGGAATCAAAGAGGAGAAGTTCTAGAGCCCTTCACCGAAAATTCGTTTCAATTTCTTATTTTGAGTGGCCGCTTGCATCATGCATCTTAACTAGTTTTAAAAGTGCATTTGATTAGCATAAATACCTATTCACCTCCCCACTAGGTGTTTTTCAAATATGGAGTTGATTTTGTGTGTTGTGATACGAAGGAAGGGGCCGGCGGGAGCCGATAGGTGTGAAGACGGGGCATGACTTTGTGTGTTATGATATGAACGAAGGGGCTGACGGGAACCGGTAGGTGCGAAGACGGGGTATGACTTTGTGTGTTGTGATACAAAGGAAGGTGCGAAGATGGGGTATGACTTTGTGGGTGTGATATGTGACGGTCTGTATGTTATAGAGTGAAGAAGTTATTGATTCGTAATGAATAGTATTGTATGCTCGTCCTTAATGTAGGACTATGAAACTTGGCTTTATTATAAGGGATAATGGAATAATTATACGATGTTTGTATGTGTACGAGTTTATCCATGCAGTATTTGAAGTGTGATATGATATGTGATATATATAAGTATGTTGGTGATATATGAATTATCTGGATTAATTTATTGTGATTGGTTTACCACCATGTATAGTATAAGAGGTACATATACATGAACTAAATTCGGTAATAAACTAAGTCAATAAAGATAAGTATTCGATATATCATAAACCCTGTAAAATACAGTGCAGAGATTTAAGTTTTAGAGTCATTGACCTAAAAAGTCAGGCCTTTTTACAGATTATAGAGATTGTTGGGTTGACTGATTACCGTGATATAATTGTTTTTTTTTATCCACACTCACCTTTGCCATTTTAAGAAATGCATGCTTTCTTTTATTTTGACATGTATATCATTTTCTTGATCTCCTTTAACTCTACTCACTGAGCTGTCGAGCTCATCCCCCCTCAGTTATATGCTTTTCAAGTTACACTAAAGCTTAGTTTTAGATTGGAGCGGTAAGGAATTATATTATAGAGACGCATGATATTGGTTGTAAACTGTAATTCACTTCGTAAATTTTTCATGTATTGGTGTTAATTATTATTATTATTGTCAATTTTGTTAAATATCCTATTTGTATGTGAGGATAACACGTTGTTCGTTATACTTAAAGAAGTACTTGTTCTTAGTTTGTAATAAAAAAGACTTAAGGACTTATTTCTCTTTCTGGTGATTTTACTGCTAAGATTGGTATTTGAGATATTGGATTGTGAATCCATATAAGTAGGCGATGACAAGCCGACATATTATTATGATTGCATGAGCAATTGATGAGTTTGAATTATGTATTTGGAGAATGAGTCGTGTAGGCTGTATTGATGCACATTGTATTTAGATCATGTGATAAAATATAAAGGAGATGCTGCCAAAAATTTTTAGAAATCAGATATGATTATGATAATCCGATAATCAATATGGATGTTTATGTTAATTGAGCTTATTAGAATCTAGGACCTTTACATGCTAGTTGTCAGACACATATAATTTATATAACACTTATCTATTTTTCATCATCCATGACTCATTGTCATGTTTATAGCTCTTACACATGTAACATAAATAACAATCATGTATATCCATTATCATTTACGTATTAGTATATACTTCACAATCAAAATTACAATTATATCTGGTGATACACCGATCACCTAAATACATATACATATCACTCAGGGTGATACCCACATTATATGATTCACTAACATGCATCACTCTTGGTGATACATACACCATATATTTCCATCGATCAGAAGTAATACAAACACGCGAAAATTCATGATTATCACATATAAACTAACAATCCAAATAATTTTTCATGTAATAACATTATTCCCCTTCGATCACCTCCAGTTCCACCCGATCTCTACCTTCGATAATTTTAAATAATAACAATACTCTCTTTCGATCACCTTCGGTTCCACCCAGTTCCTTCCTCCGATAATTTAAATATAACAACACACCCTTTCAAACACCTCTGGTTACACCCGGTCCCTTCCTCCGATAATTTTAATAAAAAACATGTAATAAACAACATGTAATATTCTCAAATTCATTGACATGAATGAGAACCACAAATTGCAATAATAAACAACATGAAATGTTCTTGAATCACCAACATGAATAAGTATCACAATTTGTATGTTTAATATAACTCATATGTGACAACTAGCATGATTTAAATAGCACTGATTATCAAAAGAGGCCATTCTTTCACAAAATATACATACATAGAACCAGTCTTTTTCTTAACTTACCATTATTAGTAATTCAAAGTATTTCAACCACACAATCTACATCATTTTTTATCTCACCAACGATAATAGTCTTACTAACTAAAGTTTCACTATCATAATGTTGTTCTAGATTATAAAAGTATACTCATTTTTGTAAAAAGTTTTTCTCTGACTATACATGAAATCAGTTACCCATAACTCAGTTTACAAATAATATAAATCAATCACTTGTTTTCTCATTCATTTTATTATTTATATATATCAGATAAATTACTCATAATCATAGTTGATTTATTTAACAACAATCATCAATAACATTAAACATGCGTGTGCATATATGAACACACATGTATCACTAATCATGTCAAGCAGCTGAACCGTATCAACGAGTTATGTGTTATTTACTTCCCTAGCAATCAAGTAAAATCATAAATAATGTTTATTATTCATCTTCTCAATTATCGGAGAGATTCCTGAGATTCTAATGGTATCCATACTCAATCACATGCTCAGTAAACAAATTATAATTATCAATGTCGGTATCTAATTCTGATCTAATATCCACACTCTAGTTTTCGATTAGGGTTAATGTAGTTAATTTAACTACCATATCATACTCTTAACACCTCTTGGTTAAGGTTTACAACTTCTCATTTATGTTACTAGTCATTATTTAATTAAGTTTTTATCTCATTCCATATAGGTTCAATCCATCGGAAATACGTTATTCCCTTTCACTCTATTCTATCACCAATCATATCATCGATAAAATATATGATACATGCTAATACTTGATTACCAATGCCGTTATCATTACGATGAAGGTCCCATACGTGATTCCAGGATAATTTCTTAATCTTACTGATTGTTTAATTCATCAGATGTATTGATTAATCAACTAGAAGGATACCAGAAAATTTCTGATGCACTAAGTAGTTATAACATGACACTTATTTAATATTGTCATTACTTATCTTGATACAGTTTGGCTCTGTATTGGGAATGGATTCCCGACCATTTATACATTATTATGTACTTAAGTTTTCGCTCACAAGTTACATTGCTAATTAATGCTTAACTTTACGTCAAGTAAGATTCCTCATTCATTTATAACTTTTCAAGTTTCTTTCCTCCACTAAAAGAATATAGAATGATGAACACTGATAAATAAAGCTTTAGTTTCATGGATTTACTTATGAGTTATTCTACAGAAGTGATAATATTAACCATTATTATAATTCGATCAAGTCTGTAACAGCGCTAGTTAATAATACTATAAATATTATTATCAACTCTTAATTAACCTTTACAGATTATTATCATTTTCTTTTCTATTATGTGAAATCACTGAAACATTTCAATAGCATCTCCTTTGTTTGGTGACGACTGCCAAGATAAAATGTTTCTAGATTAGCTCACATGGCCTAACAACAATCGCACGCAATATTTTCCACAAAATATAATCATATAATTCTCAAAAATATTCAATATGATAAGTAAAACTCAGATTATAACTTATATCAAAAGAACAACAAACTATACACATTAACAATCATGATTCTAACATTTAAGTTACATACATACAGTTCATATTTACTGCACCGTCACTAATTTAAACTTATATATATATAAAAATACAAACTAAGAAAAGAAGGTAAACAAAGAGAAAATGTCTTTGGCCTCTTCTTATGACGCACCCTTATAAGCAGAGCCCTTACTTTGCCATGACCTGAAAAGGGTGGAAACCACAAAATGAGCTTGGGAGCTCATTGAGTAAAATAACCTCGATTTAAACCTATGTGATTGTATGCTTTATTAATATATGGTTAGTTACTTGGTCATTCTTAGTGATATTGGTCATTCAAATCTTTATAGATTTATAATTCTTAGGTTTCATATTGTCAATACTTCATCTTTTGGAAAATAAGTGTCTAATTATAAGTTAAGACCAAGTTTGTTCATATTACTAGTTGGTCATGCAATGCTCATATACTATATTCTAGTAATGCACACACACATTCTTCACATTATCAAGTACTTCATGGATTATAACTTAGGGTCATGTACATTTCATTCACCAATTTTAGCTTCACAGAAAGATAATCAATCAAACATCACAATTAATGTGTGAGTTCACCGTCTTCTCCCGCCGCCGGTTTTATTGTATGGTAACTTTCTTCCGTTATTACGTAACAATCACACACACATACGCACATGTATGCATGTTCAATACTACATACACATTCATGTACTTATTGATATATCACGCACAATCAAATTCATACAATTTCAAGTGCCTACCCATTATGGAGATTAATTCTTCAGAAATGCACAATACTAAGTTATTTACTTGATGAATAAATATAGTTATTAGTATCGATGTCTGATTTCTGACTTAATATTTATGAATAGATCTTGAATAGGGTACACAGCATATCTACTTGAGTGTTACAAGTTTAATATGCAATATAATTTGTATACAGTCACATCCATACCGAATCACCACTACAAGATTCCATATACAAACATAATCAATCACTACTACTTGATTTTATATACAAACATAAGTAACTGCATTTTCAATAAACTACATTGTTCTGACACACCCCAAATTCGTCATGAATGGATGAATGTATACTATTCGGACACATTCCCTGTCTACCACGAATTTATATAGTTAGTACTTCACTACGTACTCTACTATATACTCCACCATAACTCTGTCATATCACAACATATCAATACACAATGCATGCACACACTTATTATCAAGTATATCAATAATTAAACAATCATCAACAAGTTATTAATTATTTCTGGTTATACGATATATCACAATGTATATGCACAATGTATATGCGCAAATACCATACACACATCTAAATCCATAGTAATCAGGTAACAAATCACAATCTACATATATCGATTATTATTATTAGTTCATTAGTTGTATCCAAGTCCATGTTCAATTCTACTTACTATTCATACTCGGACGCTAACTCGTCAATCGCTCTATAACTGTACACGTGTATGGTTTCAAATTTAGAGAGTAAGGCTGATCTAGTTTAGATTAGTGAGAGATAGTGCATCCATCACCTTGATTTTATATATAAGCATGAGTTAGTCACCATCACTTGATTTCTAGTTCGCATAGAATTTCTAATTTATATACATGCTTTTAGCACCTCCTTGTCTATGAGAGGCTTATAGTTAATAAATCTACGTTCATAATTATTAACCATCATATACATCATAATTATAGCAATTAGTTATGATATAATCAAATCTCATGTGCTCAACTTAATATAGGATTAGTAAGTCTACATCTTCAACTTGACCAGTCCGTCGTAATTTAATGATAACTCTCTACACAAGAATCCAATTGAAAAATGGTAAGAACTATTGGAAAGTAGACTTGTTCCTCTTCAAGATATATTACATGGTATGTTTCATATCAAATACCCAGATAAACTGAACTGTAACTTTCAAGTTCAGAGTTTATAAATTTTGATAGTTTTTCACATATAAGATTATATTACAGAATTTCTCCCAATTATTAATACCCATTGATAAAAACTTATATTTACTACAATTCATTACTTAACCAAGATCTTGTGTCTCTTTATTCTAGTGAGATTGGAGTTAATCACTCACCGATGTCAATGTTCACCGGTGCTTGCAATCTCCGCTAACTACTCCAAGTATTCCCTTAGTCACAAAGACATATACCAAATCAAGATCATATTTTTATAGTAATTATGAAAAATATAATTTTTAGTTAAAAACTTTACTGAAGTTTACATTAATAGCAATAATCTCCCACTGAAATTTTCTCAACACGAGTTTCACTCATCGTGGATGAAACCGACGCGATCTAGTTGAATCCAACCTCCTTCGACCTAGCCCTAAGGCCCCTATGCTGACCCTGCTCATCGCCGTCTCCCCCCAGCACTGGCATATCAGTGCTCGGGCTGCTGCCAAAGCTCTTGCTGGTGCTCCTGCTGGTCGCGACAGGAGAAGAGAGGGAGAAGAGGAGAGAAGGGGGGAGAGAGTGTGAGGAGAAGAGTAGGGATGGAAAGATACAAGGGATTTCTTCAAAGAGAGGGGAAAGATCTAGGTTGCCCTAGATTTAGAGAAGAAGGCAAGAGAGAGGAGCAGATAAGAGAATGAAAATCTTTGGGGAATTTTCTCCTATTTACCAAAAAGAATGAATTTCCTAAGTTGCCACTTGGCTCTCTGTTTTGCCATGCTCAAATCTCCACCCTCCATCCCATGGGCTCATCCCTTTGCTTAAGCTCTCCCCCCATCCAAGAGCATATCCCCATCCTCCACTCAAAACCTTCACCACATATCACTCTCATGGTTATTTAATTTAAGTTTAGTGCTAATTAAAATGAACAAATTTATTATTCATAACCAACAACTTACACACACACACACACACACACACACACACTAAAATACAATATTTACCAAATATATTATAATAGATTTCCCAATTCTAATAATTAAGGTAATTAATTATGATTAATTATTACCGGGTGTTACAAAGTCAATTTTGAGGGCGAACATAATAGTGTTAAGTATTCATAATTCACTGGTGTGATTACTAATTGCACATGAAACACTTCAACCTTGTGAGTTAAAATTCTATTAAGGTTTCATTGTTAATTACCCTAGATGATTATTGCCTCAGGATTATTACTTTCTGATTTCACCTATCGACAATAATTCAATTAACTGTCTAAGTAATTGGTTCAGTATGAGTACATATACTTGATTCCATATCTCTTAATACCCACTAACCTATTCTAGATTATATGATATCAGTATTCATTAAACCAGGTAGATGGTATCAACTGAAAATTTATACATAACAATTTCTATCACAACCTAGTTCTTGATTATCCATTTTTTTATTCGAAGAATGTCCGCTATAAGTATATCCCACTTCATTACTATTGAGTCTACTGATTGGGTATATCCGGTGTTGATCAATCCTTATCCGATTATTACTCATGATTATTAATTTGCGCAAATGATTTGATATCATATGTACTTACTATCAATCTTCTTTTGACTATAATCATCATTACATTAATAGTTAATATACAATCACAGCTTTTAAATAAAAATCGAAGACAAACTTTACCCACCTCTTGGTCTTGTCTATTCTATGAACACCCGATATCAAATAACCAACATTGTAGACGCGTACCTCTCATCTCCACGAAACCAACATCTCCAGAACTATACAAATAGGAGTCTAGATGGTCGAGATATCGCTTGAATACCCATGAGATAAGAAATGGGGTTAGATACATAATAAATGAAAGTATTCAGGGGCTATTGGTAAATTTATAAGATCTCAAAAGTAATTAATTAATTAATCAGGGGTTAAAAAATTTCCTTTATAATATAAAATAGGCCGGGTTCGGGTGCATAATGGATCGGGTTTCTTGGGCCCAAACCCAATAACCCAATAACCCACTTCTCCACTCTTCCTCTTCTTCAATAAAGCAACAGCAGCAACACTGTTGTTGCTGCTCCTTCCATGCACTGTCCGACCCCGCGTTGGCTTGTTGACGCCCTTATGGCCTCGTCATCAGCCTTGCTGCCGGCCACGAACACGAGATAGAGAGAGAAAAGCGTGAGAGAGAGAGAGAGATAAGGGGGAAAGAGAAGAGAGGGGATGGGCTGTCGTTGGACCCCCTGCCTCCTCCTGCTAGCCTACCGAAAATCAAGATAAAGAAAAGGGGAGGGGGGAGAAAGAGAAAGCGAAAATGAGAGAGATTTTATCTCCTTCTCTCTTTATAATTCACCATCCACCCTCTCTCTCTCTCACTCTCTCTCACCTACTCCCCAGACCATCCCCCATCCCTCATAAATTATATTTTATTTTATATTTTCCTTTTTCTTTTTCTTCCCTTATTTCCCTAATTACATGAATATATATATATATATATATATATATATATATATATATATATATATATATATATATATATATATATATATATATAATTAAAATTAGAAACCAATACTGAATATGTAACACTTGCCCTAATTTAAGCATTTCTTTTCCTAATTAATCATAAGGGGTAATGGGATTAGTATGCATGCAAGATGCCTTAGCTAAGTCATGATTATTATATGTGTATGTATAAATAAGTATGTATACATGAGTATTTATACATCCATGTATATAGGTATAAGAATACCCCACATGTGTTTGACTTATTACCACCATGCCCCCCCCCCCCATGCTTGTACCTCATGGAGAGGGGGGAGAGGCATGGAGAAGAGTAAACTTGATGGGATGTTTAGGGGACACTTGGCACAATCGTATGGAGAGTTAGAGGCTATAAATAGAGGGGATTGAAGAGGATTAAACACTTTTTGGTCAAACACTCTCTCTCTTCACAACCTCTCTCCCTCTCCCTCCTTTTACAGCAGCAGCACAGCAGGGGCAGCAGCAATAGCAAGTAGCAGCAGCAGCAATAGCAAGGCAGCAGCAATAGCAAGTAGCAGCAGCAGCAATAGCAAGGCAGCAGCAGCAGCAATAGCAAAGCAGCAGCAACAGCAAGTAGCAGCAGCAGCAGCAGTAAAAGGCAACAGCAAAAATCAGCACATACAACTTTAGGGGTGAGTAGAACATGCTAATCTTAACAACATGATGAGTAGAAATAAGTAGGAAATGAATTAAGTGTAAGAGATACACAAGTATTTAACCTTATGTATATTTTGGGTTCATGTGTTTCAATTCCGCAAGTATTTACTCATGTTGTTATGAATCCATGATTCTGTTATATGTCTTGCATATTGATATGATATGATGGCATCATGCATTGGAGGAAGGGACCGGGTTGAACCGGAGGCGTAGAAGGGGAGATTATATATTATGTATCGGAGGAAGGGACCGGGTTGAACCGGAGGCGTAGAAGGGGAGATTATATATCATGTATCGGAGGAAGGGACCAGGTTGAACCGGAGGCGTAGAAGGGGAGATTATGTGTATGTATATGGTTATCACTATGATATAAGTCCTATGTTATATTCATGCATAAATCTTTAATATCAAATCTGGAATGGCTTCTTAACAGGCACTTTTTGGGTAAGTTAGTCGACTAAGTCCCTGGGATAGTCGACTAAAAGTGTGATATTTAGGCAGATATTCTGCTGGATAGCAGGATTAGTCGACTACATATAGACTGTAGTCGACTAATCCCAGATACAGAGAGCAAACAGAAAGTTGGCAATCTGTTTTTGGCAGAATTAGTCGACTTGAGTCAACTACTAGTCGACTAATATTGTAGATTAGTCGACTACAGAAGGAGGGTAGTCGACTATAGGTGACATCCAGAGAGTAACACAACTTTTGACAGTTTTAGTCGACTATAGGGGAATTCAAGTCGACTAGTACTTGGGTTAGTCGACTATACCAGGAAGGGTAGTCGACTACATAAACTCCTGGCTGTTAGTTAAGAAGCAGATACGTGTGAAGTGGAGTTAGTCGACTATAGCTTCAAATTAGTCGACTTACAGTTAGTATTAGTCGACTATAGGATGACCTAGTCGACTAGTAAGGCCTTATTACTGTGTTTGGTTTTGGTTCCTGGATAATCATAAGATCCTATAAAAATAGTATAGCGACACACATGCCAACCGGATAACTTAGCCATGTATACCTACTTGATAGGCATATTTAGCTATTGTTTTACTCACTGAGCCGTCAAGCTCACTCTATTCTTACTCCACCTACAGGTTTGGACAAGGGTAAGGGACCCGCTTAAGGGCAATTGTGCGGGACAAGCATCACCAGGACCATTGTATTAGAAGCTACTTTTGTTATGTATATAATTTTGTATAAACATGCGTACTTTTAGTTGAGTGTTGCTCTTGACTTGTAATTCTTATAGGACCTGGTGTTGGACTCTTACTTGTATGTATATATATATTTTGACATGATAAATGTAGACTGTGTTCTTATAGATTATTGAACTATATGTGTTAATATGATAAGTTTCGAGTAGATCATACATGATATCTTTAATGGAAATTCTGACGTATAGTGAAGAGTTCGGATGATTATATTGGAAGTATTACACCTTGATGGGTCCCACGCTTGGATTGTACGAGATAATTATGATAAAATGGAAAAATTTAAACTGGGACCGTTACAGTTGGTATCAGAGCAAAGGTTTAGAAGTAGAAAGAGTAAGAGATGATGAAATTGTTAGGTTACACGTGCAGACATGTGATCATAGTTAAGTAGTTGGCATTAGGTGTCAAGGGATGCATTAAGTTATCTATTGAATCTGAGTTACTCTAAGGACATGAAACTTATGAGTAGACTAAGGATAAATATAGTTACCAGTGTGTCTATTTATGTTGCTTCTTGATGATAGCCGTATGATTGAGACTATTTCATGGACTTGAGATTGATACGACCTTTTTGTTTACATGTAGATGGGGGACTCCAATGTATTCTGGCCGGTCTCTAGTTCCGACAGCTCGAGTGAGAGCTGGGCGGCGGATTCCATGGACTGGGAGTACGAGTCGGACGAAACTGACCCAGCGGAAACGATTATGCCCCTAAATTGGGTAGATTATGAGGAGGTTGAGTCGCAGGCATCTAACGAGCCTGAACCAACCAATGTTGACACAGAAAGCTTTGTGGGAGATTCACTTGAGATACCAGTGACGGAGCACTCTACCAAGATTAAAGAAGAAACCCGAAGGGGATTTATATATGGAGGCGTCTTTTGGAACGAAACGTGGGATGAGGATATGGACCTTTATGATGACTTAGACGACTGGTGTTGCGCCGGGGACGAATCACCAGAAGAAGACACCGAGGAAGATATGGATGATAGCAGCAGCACTAGCGGAGATTCTAGTGGGGATACTCTACCCTACGAAGGGTGAACCTTAGAGCCGGCACTTTTGATGTGTATACATGTATAGGCCTAGTATGTTAGGTGATGGATATCCTTAGGGTTGTTGTATATACCCTGGCATATATCTTATGAATGCACATGGGTTAGTCTGGATATCCAGGAAGGAAGGCATGTCAGTATAATACCTTTTGTATCCATGATGGATATATATATATATATATATATATATATATATATATATATATATATATATATATATATATATATATATATATATATATATAACAAGTTGCTTGTTTTCAAAAGTGATGTTATTAACATGATTACCTGAGACTAAAGTTTTATCCCTACTCATTCCTATATTGTGTGGTATGTTGATTAGACGCCCTTATTTTTATAGGGAGAACAAATGGATTTGAATCAACTACCCCCTGATGAGTCCCTGTCGCTCGATACGACACACTACAGTGAGATGGGGAGTGCACCCCCCGTGAACAATGATGGAGACTCTGAAGTTCAAATGAGAGGGAATAAGGGAACTCCAGGGGTAATGCCGGAGTGGCTCGCACAACTAATGACCAGAGCGAGCAGTAACAACTCCCACCGAGCACTAGAGCAGTTTCAGAAGATGAAACCGCCCGTATTTGAAGGAGAGGCTAACCCCTTACAAGCCGAAGCATGGCTCCTTCAAATAGAAAAGATCCTAGAAGTTATGAGCTGCACTGATGAACAAAAGGTGTCCTTCTCTTCTTTTATGTTCCAAAAAGAAGCGGAACATTGGTGGAGGGCAGTGAAGCATAGTATGAAGAATACAAGGGAATCAATCACCTGTGAACTCTTGGTGAACAAATTCACTGAGAAATACATTCCGGAGACAGCCAGAGATAAAATGGCGACAGAATTCTTGGAACTACGTCAAGGTTCTATGAATGTAACCCAGTATGATCAGAAATTCACTCAGCTATCCAGGTATGCTGATGCCCTGGTAAGGAGTGAAGCAGAAAAGACAAAGAGGTTCGTAAAGGGCCTAAGATCGGATATTCGTGGCCGACTGATTCCATTACAACTGAGCAATTATCTCCAGGCAGTAGAAAGAGCTTTGGAGGTAGAAATGGACATACAAGAAGGTCAGGGAGACTGGGTAGAAGGAACTCCCAATTCTAAGCGCCCCCGTTATCAAGGACCTCCAATGATGACGGCATCAGGATCCACCAGTAGCAAAGGGCCTGGGTTTAACACCACTTTTCATAGAGGAGGAGGGGCCAGAGGCGGGAGAACATGGCTGAGAAACAGAGACACCCCCTCGAAGACACAAGCTACCTCTGCATCACATCCCAGAATCTCGGAGGCTCCCTGGTGTCAGAAGTGCAGAGTAAACCATTTTAGAAACTGCCTCTATGACAGGTCTTGTTTTAATTGTGGAGAGGTGGGACATCTAAGGAAGAATTGTCCGACAATGCGTGGAAGCCAAGGGCCGAGTAGAGGAAGTGGAAGGCCGACCATGAGGACGAATCCTCCCAGAGGACAAGCCAGTAATGCCCCACGTCCTGCTGCAACCCAGTCATCGGTTCAACAACCTCAGGTGCAAGGCAGAACCTTCGCATTAACCCACCGGGAAGCAATGGCCTCGAATGCAGTGGTGGAAGGTATGATCTCCGTATCAGGACATATTGCCCATGCATTATTTGATCCTGGAGCTACTCATTCATTCGTATCTAGTGTTTTTGCTCATAAACTAAATCAAGTCTCAAAACCCCTAGGATTTCAATTGGTTGTGTCCACACCTATAGGGGAAAATTTGATAGCTAGCACTAGATATGCGAATTGTGAAGTGATAATTGGAGAAATGAAAACATACATTGATCTGATTAAGCTAGGTGAAATGGAGTTCGATGCCATACTAGGAATGGACTGGTTGTCTGCTTGTAGTGCTCATGTGGATTGTAATAAGAAGAGGATTATCTTTAAAATGGAAGGGACCCCGGAATTTATTTTTGAAGGAGAAAAAGTTAGTGGTGATATACCTCACATCTCAGCCATCAAAGCCACCAAGTTAATGAAGCAAGGGTGTCAAGGATTCCTGGCTTCGGTATTGGATACCACCAGGACTAATACAAACATTAAGACTATTCCAATTGTGAATGAGTTCCCTGATGTGTTCCCGGAAGACTTACCAGGCCTGCCCCCAGATCGGGAAGTAGAATTTACAATAGATGTAATATCCGGTACTGCCCCAATTTCTAAGGCACCGTACCGTATGGCCCCTGCAGAAATGAAAGAACTTAAAACTCAATTGCAGGACTTATTAGATAAGGGGTTCATTCGGCCAAGTGTATCTCCCTGGGGAGCACCTGTACTATTTGTAAAGAAGAAGGATGGGAGTATGAGACTATGTGTTGACTACCGGGAATTGAATAAGGCAACTATCAAGAATAAGTACCCTCTTCCTCGAATTGATGACTTATTTGATCAACTGCAAGGGTCTTGTGTATTTTCTAAGATAGACCTTAGATCAGGATATCACCAGTTGAAGATCAAACCTGAAGATGTGCCCAAATCAGCTTTCCGGACAAGATATGGACACTTTGAATTTCTAGTCATGCCTTTTGGACTCACTAACGGCCCGGCAGCATTTATGGACTTAATGAATCGAATTTTTCAACCATATCTAGACCAGTTTGTAGTAGTATTCATTGATGATATTTTGGTCTATTCAAAGAATATAGAAGATCACAAGAAACATCTTAGTACTGTCCTTCAAATCTTGAGAGAGAAGCAACTCTATGCAAAGTTGAAGAAATGTGAATTTTGGCTAGAACAAGTAGGGTTTCTTGGCCATATCATATCTAAGGAAGGAATATCAGTAGACCCGGTAAAAATCGAAGCAATCCGAGACTGGCCTAGACCCACTAATGTTACTGAAGTCCGAAGTTTCTTGGGATTAGCTGGGTACTACAGAAGATTTGTAGAAGGATTTTCTCTGATTGTGGCACCAATGACCCAATTAATTAGAAAATAAGAAGTTTGCATGGGGAGAAGATCAAGATAGGAGCTTCCTGGAGGTTAAAGCTAGGCTGACATCTGCTCCTGTCTTAATTGTACCTTCGGGGACTGAAGGATTTGTCATCTTTAGTGATGCATCAAAACTGGGATTGGGATGTGTGTTAATGCAACATGGAAAAGTCATTGCCTATGCGTCCCAACAATTGAAGACCCATGAAAGAAATTACCCCACTCATGACTTGGAATTAGCCGCCGTGATTTTTGCTTTAAAGATCTGGCGACATTATTTGTATGGAGTGTCTTGTGAAGTTTTTACTGATCATAAGAGCTTAAAATACATCTTCACACAAAAGGAACTGAACCATGAGGCAGAGGAGGTGGTTAGAACTAATGAAGGATTATGATATCACTATTCAATACCACCCTGGGAAGGCCAATGTGGTGGCTGATGCTTTGAGCCGGAAATCAGGAGGGACCCTGGCCGCCTTGATGACTCGTCAAGCAAGAATCTTAAGAGATCTAGAAGAAATGCAAATAGAAGTGCGAGTCATTGATCCTTCCAATTCTGAGTGTAAATTGAATCAAGTGAGTGCTCAATTTAATCTATACGACAAGATCAAAGAGGCCCAACAAGGAGATACTCAAATAAAGAAAATTATGAAGAAAGTGCAAGAAGGAGAACTCAAGGAGTTTCAAATAGAAGGCGATGTACTGCGGCTTGGACGCAGATTATGTGTGCCAGATGTAGCAGAGATCAAAGAAGAAATAATGAAGGAGGCTCATAGTACACCTTATACAGCTCATCCCGGAAGCACAAAAAAGTACCAAGATCTGCGACATAACTTCTGGTGGGAAGGAATGAAGGTAGACATTTTAAATTTTGTCCACAAGTGTTTAGTCTGCCAACAAGTGAAGGCAGAACATAAGAAGCCCCCAGGTTTGTTAGTGCCTTTATCTATTCCCGAATGGAAGTGGAGTCAAATTGCTATGGATTTCGTCACTGGACTTCCTCGGACGTCCCAAGGACTGGATACAGTCTGGGTAGTGGTAGACAGACTCACCAAATCTGCTCATTTTCTGCCTATCCGGATCAATTATTCAATGGAAAGACTGGCTCAGGTATATGTCCGAGAAATAATTAGATTACATGGAGTACCTGAATCCATTGTATCAGATCGAGACCCAAGATTTCAATCAAGATTTTGAAAGAGTTTGTCCAAAGCTATGGGCACTAAATTGCAACTCAGTACAGCAGCCCACCCCCAAACAGATGGACAGTCAGAAAGGACCATTCAAATATTGGAAGATATGTTGAGAACCTGTGTACTAGATTTTGGGGGAAGTTGGGACAACTATTTACCCTTAGTGGAGTTTGCTTATAATAATAGTTATCAGTCCACTATTGGTATGCCTCCATTTGAAGCATTGTATGGCAGGAGGTGTAGATCCCCAATCTGTTGGGAGGAAGTTGGGGATAGAAGACTGTTCGGCCCCGATGTAATTCAAGAGACTACGGAGAAGATCAAGCTAATCAAGAAAAGGATGAAAGCAGCCCAGAACAGACAGAAAGCTTATGCAGACAATCGTCGTAGACCACTGGAGTTTGAAGTAGGAGATCGTGTTTTTCTGAAGGTATCTCCAAGGAAGGGAGTGAGACGCACCGGCGGTAAGAACAAATTAGCCCCTAGATATGTGGGTCCGTTTGAGATACTGGATAAAATTGGCCCGGTTGCTTACCGCTTGGCCCTACCCCCTGCCTTAGAACGGATGCACAATGTATTTCATGTATCTCAGCTGAGGAAGTATGTGCCCGATCCTGATCACGTCATCTCCTATGAACCCCTGCATATACTAGAAGATATGTCTTACGCGGAAGAACCAGTACAAATTCTTGATCGCAAGGAGAAGCAATTGAGAAACAAAAATATTTACTTGGTCAAGGTCTTATGGAGAAATCAAAACATAGAAGAAGCCACTTGGGAGCTGGAAGAGGAGATAAGAAAAGCCTATCCACATTTGTTCCAAGGTACGTTAAGTTTCGAGGACGAAACTTCCATAAGGAGGGTAGAATGTAACACTTGCCCTAATTTAAGCATTTCTTTTCCTAATTAATCATAAGGGGTAATGGGATTAGTATGCATGCAAGATGCCTTAGCTAAGTCATGATTATTATATGTGTATGTATAAATAAGTATGTATACATGAGTATTTATACATCCATGTATATAGGTATAAGAATACCCCACATGTGTTTGACTTATTACCACCATGCCCCCCCATGCTTGTACCTCATGGAGAGGGGGGAGAGGCATGGAGAAGAGTAAACTTGATGGGATGTTTAGGGGACACTTGGCACAATCCTATGGAGAGTTAGAGGCTATAAATAGAGGGGATTGAAGAGGATTAAACACTTTTTGGTCAAACACTCTCTCTCTTCACAACCTCTCTCCCTCTCCCTCCTTTTACAGCAGCAGCACAGCAGGGGCAGCAGCAGCAATAGCAAAGCAGCAGCAACAGCAAGTAGCAGCAGCAGCAGCAGTAAAAGGCAGCAGCAAAAATCAGCACATACAACTTTAGGGGTGAGTAGAACATGCTAATCTTAACAACATGATGAGTAGAAATAAGTAGGAAATGAATTAAGTGTAAGAGATACACAAGTATTTAACCTTATGTATATTTTGGGTTCATGTGTTTCAATTCCGCAAGTATTTACTCATGTTGTTATGAATCCATGATTCTGTTATATGTCTTGCATATTGATATGATATGATGGCATCATGCATTGGAGGAAGGGACCGGGTTGAACCGGAGGCATAGAAGGGGAGATTATATATTATGCATCGGAGGAAGGGACCGGGTTGAACCGGAGGCGTAGAATGGGAGATTATATATCATGTATCGGAGGAAGGGACCGGGTTGAACCGGAGGCGTAGAAGGGGAGATTATGTGTATGTATATGGTTATCACTATGATATAAGTCCTATGTTATATTCATGCATAAATCTTTAATATCAAATCTGGAATGGCTTCTTAACAGGCACTTTTTGGGTAAGTTAGTCGACTAAGTCCCTGGGATAGTCGACTAAAAGTGTGATATTTAGGCAGATATTCTGCTGGATAGCAGGATTAGTCGACTACATATAGACTATAGTCGACTAATCCCAGATACAGAGAGCAAACAGAAAGTTGGCAATCTGTTTTTGGCAGAATTAGTCGACTTGAGTCAACTACTAGTCGACTAATATTGTAGATTAGTCGACTACAGAAGGAGGGTAGTCGACTATAGGTGACATCCAGAGAGTAACACAACTTTTGACAGTTTTAGTCGACTATAGGGGAATTCAAGTCGACTAGTACTTGGGTTAGTCGACTATACCAGGAAGGGTAGTCGACTACATAAACTCCTGGCTGTTAGTTAAGAAGCAGATACGTGTGAAGTGGAGTTAGTCGACTATAGCTTCAAATTAGTCGACTTACAGTTAGTATTAGTCGACTATAGGATGACCTAGTTGACTAGTAAGGCCTTATTACTGTGTTTGGTTTTGGTTCCTGGATAATCATAAGATCCTATAAAAATAGTATAGCGACACACATGCCAACCGGATAACTTAGCCATGTATACCTACTTGATAGGCATATTTAGCTATTGTTTTACTCACTGAGCCGTCAAGCTCACTCTATTCTTACTCCACCTACAGGTTTGGACAAGGGCTAGGGACCCGCTTAAGGGCAATTGTGCGGGACAAGCGTCACCAGGACCATTGTATTAGAAGCTACTTTTGTTATGTATATAATTTTGTATAAACATGCGTACTTTTAGTTGAGTGTTGCTCTTGACTTGTAATTCTTATAGGACCTGGTGTTGGACTCTTACTTGTATGTATATATATATTTTGACATGATAAATAGACTGTGTTCTTATAGATTATTGAACTATATGTGTTAATATGATAAGTTTCGAGTAGATCATACATGATATCTTTAATGGAAATTCTGACGTATAGTGAAGAGTTCGGATGATTATATTGGAAGTATTACACCTTGATGGGTCTCACGCTTGGATTGTACGAGATAATTATGATAAAATGGAAAAATTTAAACTGAGACCGTTACAGAATATGTATACCAGTGTTTCATGAAATATACATTCATTTACTTTTCACATATTTTTCATACTTTGCTACTTAAAACAATTAATAAATAATTTCAGAAAATACCCAGTAATAGACTGATTGCAAGTGTTACACGTACATATTTATATCACTGTACAATCATATATAGATAGCAATATTTCTCATATCAATTCATCCAAAATAATTTATAAAAAATTAAATTCCACTCTGGATTTCTCCTAATGAATTACCGAATTTGATTTCATACAAAAACAATTGATTTAATAATCATAGAAATTTTTGAAAAATCTCATTAACTAAATTTTAATATATTAATCTAGAATTTAATAACCTGGGTGTTACATGGTTGCGCAAACTAGGCAGCGTGGGCCGACATCCACGCTGAGTTTTATAAAATAATGGAATAATACATACAATTTGTAGCTTCTTTTTTTGTATATAATCTATTTTTTTAGATTATTTTTACTAATATAAAATTATTTTTGAGTTTTAAGTCAAGTGATAACCTATAAATCTAAGTTATTAATCACCAGAAGTTAAACTCTGATGACATACCAAAATACTCTTATAGCTAGCTCCTTTGAAGCAGCTGGCAGTAATATAGGAACATATTGATCCCATTCATAGGGTTTTATAGGTAAATCAAAGAAAAATATAGAGTACTGTACACATTGGGTTGGGGTTTGCTTGGTGAATATGGTAGTTGCGTATGAGTAGTCAATCAATCATGGCTCTCGGTCCAAACAATCATGTCCATCAATGCCGACTGCACCATGAAACCATTTTCCTTATTCACTATTTTTTTTTTTTTCTTTTCAATCATCATTACATTTCTTTTCTGAGAAGTCCAAGCCTGAGGACCTGTTTGTTTTGAATATTTGAGGGTTGAATCTCTTAAAAAAAAAAAAAAAATTACTGTAAACAGCAAAATTTTTGAATATCATGTTTGGTTAATTTTTTAGTGGGGTGGAGAAATTGATGTGAGGCTCACAAAAATGATTGCAAACGTACAGGCATAGCGAGAAAGCAGAAATCCTCTAGCAAAGATGTGAAAACACTTGGATCTCGGTTAAAATTACTGTACACAGTAAATTTTGAGGAGAAAAAAAAATTATGATTTGATGGGCAATCAGAAATTTGATTTTTTTGAGCAAGAAACAAACCAGCCTTTAACAGGAAAATTGATTTTCTTTAAAAAAAACTAAAAAGAAACTAATATTTGCAGAGAACATAAATTCTAAGAGTTTTGAGTCCTTGATAGCTCTGGCTTGTAAAGATTTCTTGTGTACCAGTGAGATTGTTGGTTTCGTTGCAACTGCCTCTACATTTTGTTGTTGCAATTGTAAAAAGATAAGTTACAGAAAGAAAGAAAGAAAGAGTTTGACTTCTAATTTTCAATTTTCTCATCATTTAGCTTGATAGGCTTACAGTTCAAGACAGGACGGCATTATTGTTGAGAATAGTGCCACATCTGTTGTTCAGAGATGCTTCTTTAACTTTATAATAGTTCTTCGGTCCTCTCTTCTCAAGACGTCTTTTGAAAAGAGACTTTTTGTTGATGCCCGCAGTTATGGGGAGCAAGAAAGAATAATGAGAAGAAGAAAAAAAAGGCATCCTTTACTATTATTATGATATGGACAAATGAGCAACAACACTAATGAATTGTGCACGCGAGGAGGGGCTTTATGGGCTCATCGTTTACTCTCAAAAACACTAGTGATTTGTTGATATAATAGTTCGTGATTGATGATGGTGATCATAATAACAAAGTACTTGGGACTTGGGAGGGCAAGCACCTTGCAAATCATTTAGCATATTCTTAAAATTAATATGAGGTAAAACTTAATTTAGGTGTGTGAGTTAGCGTATGATCAGTAATTCTTGAGTGATTTTGCAATTTAGGAATCAGGATGGTTCAAGACTACAGGGCTTTACTTGAAACTATATTATTAAAAAAAAAAAAAAGTTCATTATTCATATTAAAGATATTATTGAACGTATTTGTAAGTAAATGCACAATAATTGGGTACTTATCGCCCGTCTCCTCAAACCCAAAAAAGAAAAAGGATCTTATTAGACATTTCTTTTGAAAAACTTCAGAAGCTAACATCCATGTGAATCATATTTCTGTATTTTTCTCAAAATAATATGCATTGTTACAAAATTACACATGTTCTACTAAGAGAAAATTCAAGGCATGCTAACTAATTAAGTTGAAATCTTTTTTAATAAATGAATGAAAGCTCAAATATATATAAAAAAATATTAATAAACCTAGATGTGTGGTTAGTCAAAAGATGATAGTAGGAAAGCGATACCGATATGATGATGCTTTCAATTTAAGTTTTCTATGTCTCATATCACTGATAGTGACGAGAGGGTCTTAAAGGAGGATGAATATAGTTCAATTCGAGTTTTAGTATGGAAAGACAAACAAATCTCAAGAATGGTGGGCTTTAAAAAAGTTGCTTCTTAGATGAATAATTTCTAGCTAATTTGACAAAAAAAAGGTTTTGTTTATGTATAAAAAAGAGCCTTTTTGTTTTTTTAGAAATACCACCCTAATAATCTTCTATGTTGATTTACTTTTTCTTGAATCAGCTTCCCCTTTCTAAACATGCATTCAGTGGTACTGAACCTAGGGTTTGCTCCGATTCCATATTACATACTTTCCCTACAATAAAATTTTGATTTTATTGTGTGAGTTAAGGGTAATACTTTTATATTCTAATAAAGATAAAATAAAATCAAAATGAGAACAACAAATGAGTTTTATTGAACTTGATGCATGATCCTTGCATGGCTCAAAACAGGGGCGGAACCAGAAAATTTTTTTGGGGTGGGCTGCAATTTTTATAACATATATTTATGAATTATATGAATTTATCAAAAGAATAAAATAGTATTCCTCACTAAATCAGGAGTGGAATTAGGAATAAATTTGCTAAAAAAAACCAATATAGAAAGGGGTCTAACACAATATATAAAAAAGAATAAAAATAAAAATTAGGTTTACGCCTATATATAAAAAAATGGGCCAGGCTGTAGCCCGGCCCAGCCCACTAATGGGTCCGCCCATGGCTCAAAACTACTGAATTAGGATTTTTTTTTTTTTTTTTTTTTTTTTTTTTTGCATTAGTACAGTCTTGTGAAACGATAATCTCAAAATTAATGTATTCGAGGAAGAGGAAATATGAAAATCGAAATTCTTTCAAGAGAATGTATCAAAATAATATAGGAATTGACCTTGTCATGCTCTTAGAAGTAGGCTGAATATTAATTATCCCTCATTACCTGCCAACTTTACATCAGTTGATGTTCATCTTAATTTAGTTAATTTACCATCAAATCATTAGTTCTCATATGGTTATTTTAACTCCTAAATAATCACCAAGCAGACGAGATAAGGTGAGAGTTGTCCAGGCACGAAGAGGCAGTTGACATAATGATAAGAACAAATAAAGAGATAAATATTGTGTTAGCCTGGCAAAATGATGAAACTATTAATGATGATTGTGTTGTGTTGATAGTAACAATTTGCATGGATTACATTGTCATCAAAAGTTAACATAACATGCATATGAACTTTGCTTTCGAGAGTCTGGGCCTCACATCAAAATCTAGTGGACAGTTATCTTCACATCTCAGTTATTGCAGAAAATAGAAGAAGAAAATACATGGACACAGAGGCACGACTTAGCCTTCAAAGAGATAGGAATCGCCAGACAGGTGGATGAGAGCCCGCCATGTTATGAGAAGACTGAGACTCTTCATAAAGCCTACATCTAGTAATGCTGAGTAATTGGACGGACAAATAGTCCCACATTTGACTAGACATAGAGATGATCTTGGTTATATAAGAATTTTGGCAACTCTATTTAGAAGGCTACTCTTTTAAGATGGTGCCCTAAATCCTTACAAGTAAGTCATATAAGATTGAGTCTTCTCTCTCTTGCTCGGATGTACCAGCGCTTTAGACATATCAGATATTATAGACGTTGAATGCTCTATTATCATGAAAGTAGACAAATTTAGCCTCATTAATGGGCCTGTCACTCAAGTCTTTCGGGTTAGCCCAGCCCATTCTCATCCCTAGCTAGGTCAGGTCGCAGGTTCATCGTGAACAACATCCATCATCGAGGTATGTGGCCGAGTGGCATGCACCACTCCTCATGATGAGGAGGTTCGGCAATTCGAATTCTCCAAGGCTCCATCTCGCAGATAATGTTGGTAAGTTTGCTCTTACCCTCTCTTGGCGATGATAAGAGAAAAAAAAACACATCCATCCAAGTCGGGCAAAATTTGAAATCTTCAGTGGGCTCATTCCCAAAGTGGTCTAGGGATGCATTCAACCCATGTGATGTCTTAAATAGACTAAGCCACTTATAAAATCAAAATATTTCATATTACCCAAATTTTGTTTACATGTTTTTCTTTTCTTTTCTTTTCTTATCTTTTTCTTTCTTTCTTGAGAACTCTTTTAGCTTTGCAATGGGGCTTTTCTTTTGCTAAATATCGTTATTTTGGACTCAAGATGGTTCTTTTTAGTATTTGTTATTGTTAAAAAGTTGGTTATCAATTATCTATCTTACTGATCAAATAATAGGTTATAGATAGATTAGCACCAGAAATTAGTCTGCTCGAGATATATCATATGCTAAAATAGTTTACAGGCTTCAATACAAGTTGTCCAATTTTATTTCTTGGGCAAGCATAAGGCCTCTACATGTGGGCTGACTCAATGATGGACCTTTGAATACTGACTTTATGGGCTTTGGAGGCCCTAATCACACAGCTCTCATCTATAATCCAATGTTTTTTTCCCCCCTCTTTCATACAGATCCTCTGAAACTTAGCATTTTGCTTATTTACCTCTCAAACAATTCTAATTTGCATGTATATCCTTTTAAAGTCAAAGAATTTGCAGCTATAATCTTATGATTACATATTTTCTCAATATGACAAAAAGTGCCCTTGGTATATACACTTGCATATTCAAATTCTACATATATACCTTCAAAATATTCATATAGTTTAAGTTGCAAATAAGATTTATGCATCTTGTAAATAAATAATAAAAATATAATAAATAAAAGATACAGATCAGCATATTGTTTTTATTAGAACTTGTCAACTTGTATATCGGTAAACATATTCATCTTTAACCTATTATTTATTAAACTATTATTATTTTGATTATAGCAGCGAATCTATGTTCCAACATGTTAGTTTTTTCAATAGATTTTTTTTTGTTCTTTTGTTCTTATTTGTTAGATTCTCCTTGAGAAAATTAGTATATTATTCATTATTATTTTTAATTTATAAAAAGATGGGCATTGTATAAATTAAATATGCAAGGGTATATATTCAAAGGCTCTAATGGTATTTTTGTCATATTTAACAAAATTGTGATGATAGGAGTATGCCCCCAGGCTCTCCAAAATTAGGGGGTGTATACAGGTAAATAGAGGTTTTTTAGGATAAATAAGCAAAAAGTGAAATTTTAAAAGGCATATACGTAAAAAAAACCCAAAAACAAATCAAATTTTCTTTACAGCAATTGTTGAGCTAAGTGAGAAACATTTCGGGAGCAGATATTTTCACCCCAAAAAGCGATGAAGGCACTCTAAGGTTGAAGGCACCCCCAAATTGATAAAGGCAACCCTTTTCTTTTAAAAATGGCAAAATGCCTTCTCCTCCTCCTCTCTCTCCCTCCTTCGTTGGCAAACCCCAACCACCCCCCCCCCCCCCCCCCCCAAAATTGGCCTGTTCAGCCAAATCGGGGGGTGGTTTGGGGGAGATCGGCGGGGGGCTGGGAGGAGGAGATACGGAAGAAAGAGAAAGAGATATTTTAAAATTTTTATCAAAAATAAAATTGTTAAAAAATATATAAATCAGCAAACTTGCAATAATTTGTGAGGTCTCTTCGCCATTTTTGAGTAAAAATATCCGCTTCCCAACATTTAGCATAGGACAGGCCCCTGCAAAGCTAACAAAGATTCTCTGTCTCCTCAGGTTCCTTGCAAACCAAGCTGTCATTAGTCTCAAATTTATTTTTAATTGTTTTTAAAACCATTTAATAAGTTACTAATTTCTTAATCATAATGTCTTGAATTGACCAATGCATTCTTTCAGGGGGCACCCAAGGTTCACTGTTGAATCTTCTGCAGTTTGTGTAGAGACCAATAGAATTGCGCCAAGTGGCCCCAGAGACAGCTGGACCATGAACTTTCAAGAATCACAGGCTGGGATCTGAATCTGGTATAATTGCTTATTTTATTTAATTCCATCTTCTGGCCTTTATCTTTTTCTTTCAAGAGGACCAGGGAGAGACAATGCAAAGCAACTTAATTAGAGTTTCTATTTAAAAGAAAAATATGTAAAAAATATGAGCGTTTCTCTATTAATAGTTCAAGTAGCTCTTCTAAATTGGAACAATTAAAAAGGGCAACTTTGTTAAAGATAAAAAAGTTTGGAGAAGAGAAATAAATTTTTTTGTAGCAAGATGGGAATTTTTTTTTTTTAAATTTCAATATTTTCACGAGATTGCAAAATGAAAATTAAGCCCGCTTAAATTGAAGAGAGCGAAGTCCACAAGTATTCAATTTATTTATTTATTCATTTAAAAAAATTATAGTTTGATCTCGAATCAGAAGAATTTTAAATCTATCTTGCACCATAAACTTTTCTTATTCCAGCCTAATCTCTTTATCATCGAGTCAGATCTCCACAGCTCCACAATCAATTTCTGTTGGGAATATGAAGAATATATGTGAATCTTTGAATTGAATTACGGCGAGATCCGTTGATCGAACCAATTGGATAATGGTTGGAGTGTGTTCTCCTTCCATTGGGGATGAACGTGGTATATTCACATGTTCAATTCCGATTTCGAATGATTGAGATATTCAAGTCTAAAGATTGTTTAATTCAAAACCAAAATGGAACTAAAAGTAGCTAAAGGCATTTAATCCCACATTGGTCATGGGATGGAAGTTTGAAGTGTTTGAATAGAGAAAAATGGAAACAAAGGGCGTGCCTTTTGGGTACTTGGAGTTTTCGCGCGCGATTGGGAGGAATCTATGCCCGCATATGTGCACGCGCGCCGCCGCTGGCGATGGCCGGTGTCGGGCCCGGGCTCGGGACCGGGGCCGGGCTCATACCCGCTCCGCCTTCGGATCTGAACCGCCCAGCACAACGGCTGTCTGTAAACCGTCGCAGCGGTTGGGCGGTTGAAACGAACCGTTGCAACGGTTCAGACCGAACCTTTGCAACTGTTGGTTGAGTTCGGACCAAAGTACCCCTCTCGGAGATATAGCGCTCCGATTCTCTCAATTAAGAGACACACCAATAAGAAATCTGCCTTCTGAACTCAGTCTGAAGGAGATCCTCTCAGTGTTGAAGTATAACTTTCAAAAAAGGGAAGTGAGAAATAAGTAACTCGGTTTCCAAAGCAATGGGGATTCTGCAACTCAGTTTTCAAAGCAACTTCCAAGAGATTCTGCAAAATTCGTTCTAAAAGAGGGCTCAGAAAATTCAACAAATTCTTTAGTAGAATTGTTATCTGAATCTGGGACTTCCAAAGAAGAATATTCTTCTACCTTCCTTGATTCTTTAGTAGAATTGTTGTCTGAATCTGGGACTTCCAAAGAAGAATATTCTTCTACCTTTTGTCTTCCTCTACAGTGGGTGCTCCTCCAAAGTAAAGGCAAATATTCTCCCGATAATCCTGTGAAGGTACTGGTTAACTACGGTTCGACCGTACGGTGATTTGGTAGTGCTATCCAAATACCGTAAAGGAGTGTTGTATCTTGGGAGACCAGCGTCCAGTAACCCGTTGGCACCGGTGCGGGGAACGTAATTGTCTTAAGGAGATTCGCTTTAAGCGTACCTCACTCCAAGTACTGTATAAGTGAATTAATTTCTCTATACAGAGGTTATACTGATATTCAGTATATTGAGACTGACTTATACCAGTCTAATTAGTGTTTAACCAAGGTAATTGAAAGGTGGTTCTTTAATTAAGGAACGTACTATTGAATGGAAAATCTCCCACCTGATATTAACCGACCTGGCCAATTAGATCGGTGATATTTCAGTGATATTGATTAGTTGTCAGATTGATCCTAGAATGTAACAATTTCTACCTTCAAAAGTAACCTGTTGGCACCGGTGCGGGGGACGTAATTGTCTTAATGAGATTCGCTTTAAGCGTACCTCACTCCAAGTACTGTATAAGTGAATTAATTTCTTTATACAGGGGTTATACTGATATTCAGTATATTGAGACTGACTTATACCAGTCTAATTAGTGTTTAACCAAGGAAGGTAATTGAAAGGTGGTTCTTTAATTAAGGAACGTACTATTGAACGGAAAACCTCCCACCTGATATTAACCGACCTGGCCAATTAGATCGGTGATATTTCAGTGATATTGATTAGTTGTCAGATTGATCCTAGAATCCAACAATTTCTACCTTCAAAAGTAACAAATACTAAAAAATTAAATAGATAGACCTATTTCTTTTTTGACGGTTCTAAAAGGAAAACAAGAAAAAGAAAAAGGGAAACCTAATAAGAGAGTTATATCGTGAATATGATAGTAAGAAGTTTCAAACATTTATGAGCATTTGAAATTTCCAAGATGAAATGAAAAGGCTTCGGATGATCAATCACCCGCCACATGCAAATGTTGGCAACAACAAGAAATTAGTTTGTGGTCTCTGTCTCCGTCCAATTGAGAGAGCGATGTGATGGGGTCACTCTCCCACTCATGGGGTTGGTTGGGTTCAACCCAACTCCCATAATAATAATAATAATAATTGTAGATCAGATCGGCTCCAACAAGATTCCCTTGTAGATTCATTGTAAATTACTCTTAATTTTATTAGATTTGGATCTAATTTTATGAGATCACATGTTGGTTGTTATGTCACTACAATTGGGGGTAGTGTTAGGCATGTTTGGCTAAGGGTGGAAGTGAGGAAGTGAGGAATTGAGGAAGTAATAATAATTCCCTTTGGAACTTGGGAATTGGTTAGTAAGTTTTTCGGTGTTTGGATGTTGTTAGGAAGTGTGGTTTGGAAAATATTTTGTCTTTTCCGGTGTTTGGATGGTAATGTGAAAGTTGAAGTGGAAAAGTTGACCACAAAGTTGATCGTAAAATAATATTAAAATAAAAATTAATTAAGAAAAATAAAAAATACTATAATTAGAATGCAAGTGAGATTTACATGGTCAAAAAATTTACTGTTTTGTGCTACAATTTATTACAAATGTGATTTACATGATCACAAAATTAACTGTAACACTCTGGAAGTGAGGAAATGGTTGTGTAAAAGAGAAAAGATAAAAGGAAAATAGGTTTTCTTATTTTCCTTTTCCAGTATTTGGATAGATAGGGAAGTGAGCAATTACACTTCCCTATTTCCTTACTTCCGCCCACTTCCTTGCAACCAAACAGCAGACCATTTGAAACTGACATAGGATAGAGATATTGTCAAACAATGATTTACATGTGTCAAAGAGTAAAATTGGATTGGATCCCTTGTACCACCTCAAGCAGCATACATGTAAAAGGTAGATTTTTCATATACCGAGAATAAAGTAGCATATTCCTTTGAAACATAAACCACGACTGAACTTAAAACTCGAGATTCTTCACAACCCTTTCACTTCTTTACCAGTAAGCCAAACGTCAATGACATAAAATTCATATGGGTTAGTGTTACAAAAATGTTTATGTTTGTGTCCCTTTAAAACTCTAATAGCATAACTTTTATGGCCTAAGCTTTGACCGAATTTTTAGCATCATTATATTTTGAAATATAATTTGAATGCGTGCCTAAAAAGAGAGCATATTGGTCCAAATACTATGAAAAATCTATACTTTTAGGCCTCATTTTGCTCGACGTGTAAGAGTGTAGGTTATAAATAATATAAAAGATCTTTACTTTTATGTTTTTTTAGGAGGAGGTATCAGATACTTTTGGTCCAGTCAAGACTTAGATTACTCCAATTTTTAATGACGCATGACGTGACTTTTTTGACTTAAATTGCAAGGGAACACGAGTGAAGACTTGTTACTCAATGAGTGAGTCAACAATGCATGAGGACTACAAGTCTTCATTGCTATCCATTGTTAGAATATGAGCCCATTAAGAAGATCAATTAGGACTGTAAGCAAAGTCTCTCTAAGGGAGTTCATTTTCTCCTCATGTTGGAGTTTCTTCTCCAATTGGACTCTTTTTCCTCAAAAGATTAAGTATTTTTAGGAAAAACTTCTTGCACTATTATGATTTTATAATAAAAACCCAGTACTGTTGAAATGTATGAAAAACCTTCACCTATTATCAAATTTAGAAGAAAACACCTCTGCACTATTGTAATATTTTATAATTTTTCAATTTTAAAAAATAAAAGGAGTTTTTTTTACCATATCTTAGTCAGTACAAGTATATTCTTTGGTAAATTTAATATAGTAAGCAAATTTATCATAAAATTTTATAGTGGTATACGGTTATTTTGCTAAATCTAATAGTGCCGAGGGGTTTTCTATCTATTTCAATAGTATATGATTTTTTTATGAAACATAATAGTACATGAGCGTTTTCTATAATTTACCCTTCTGTTTTTAAGGAGTTCGCCCTCTTTTTTTTAGACATCATGGTCAAAAAAAATTTAACTTCTTTTTCTTGTGAAAACTAAGATAGTACAAGGAAACTTATTATTAAATTTAAAATATATGATGTTTCCTGTTTACTTTACTCTAGAAATAATCGTTTTCTATTCAGTGCAAGAGAATAGAAGGGTTTTGTTACTAAATTTTGATAGTAGAAAGGGATTTCTATAATTTACAATAAAATGAAAAATAAATGAGAAAGATTTGTGTCTTTAGAAAAAGATTTGAGCCTGAATCATTCAAACTCAAATACAATCTTCTGATATTCGAATACAAGATCCACTCCGTTGAAATTGATCTATATTATTCAAAGTATCTATAAATCAAAAATCAAGTGTCTTGAATACTTTTTTACCCATCCATGAAGCGGCGCAAAGTCGACGGTCAAAACTAGTAAGTTGGTTAGATCTCTGTCTTTAGATATACGAATTCTCGATCCAGCCGTTTGATTATGATCTAAATATTTAAAAACCCATACAAACAATTTTTTGTTAGGTTTCAAATGTTCTACACCGCGAAACTAATCAACTCTGTAACACCCCGAATTTTTCAACCCTGATTTAATACTATATTCCTTGAGTATTGAGATTATAAAGAATATCAGGAATTTTAATTTGGTTATATTTATGTGATAATAAATTTGGAAATTTATCAGGAAAATTTGAAATAAATTAATTGGAAGTATTTAAATAGCTATGCATGTTAAAAATATTTATATGTAATAGTGATAATAATATTGGTGATGTATACAAGAATGTATTGTATATGTTTATGTGTATAATGGTATTTCATGGAAAGATACAAACTATATAAGTGGAAAATAAAGTTTTATTTTATAATGTAGGGTGGAGATGAGAACTAGGGATTTAAAGAGTGAAGTGGAGGGTAGAGATTTAATTGAGATTTGTGTAGGAGAGGTGGCAATTGGAGAGGATCTTATGATGACAAGTGGCAAATAAGGCAAGTATATATATATAGATAATTATTTATAATAGGTAAGGGAGAGAAATAAGTTTATTTTCTCCCCCAAATCTCTCTCTCTCCCTCACGCAGTTTTCCCCCCCTCTCTCTCTCTCTCGCGCGGGTGGCCAAGGAGGCGCGGCCAGGGCGCGGCCGGCCGCGGCCACGCGCGGCCGAAGGCGCGGCCAGCGGCGGCCAGGGCCGAGGCAGCGACGGCGGCGGCCGGCCGCGGCCACGCGCGACCGAAGGCGCGGCCAGCGGCGGCCAGGGCCGCGGCAGCGACGGCGGCGGCCGGCTAGGGCGGCCGGACTTCGGAAATTTCGGCTGTGAGTGGGGTTTCCCTTTTTCTCATCCCTCAAATTCAATCAATTTTTATTTTTATCCCTAGATCTTGATCCTTGATTTGAGTAGAATTGTTTCCCTTGAACTAGTCATGTGTATATATTCCTTGAAATCCCTTGGCAATGCATGTAATGATCAAACCTTGATCTCTAAATTTATGAGAAAATTTAATTTGCACCTAAATGATGGGTAAGGAGGTTGCATGTTAAGGTATGATTTTAGGCTTGCTATTAATGGGTTAATTCGATTGTATTTATTAATTAATGGAAGGTGAAAGATTTCTATAGTAGTAATAATGTAGTGGAGGAGACCTTAATTTGACCAAGCTTATCTAGTTTTCAATTTTCATTCGGAGAAATTTTAAGGCACATATTATGATCAATTTGTGTCATCTAAGGGAATCCCCAATTTACGATTCCCCCATATTTTCTTTTAAAAGTTTCAGAATAAATTAATTATTTTGAGTGAATAGAGAATACCCCTTATAGGTGTAGGAATTTGTTCAGGATCATAATCTGTAAATTTAAGTGCAGATCAGCAGTATGTTGGGGTTTAATGGTATCATATTTTACACCGTTGGAAAGATAATCGAGTCTACTTTCCAACGGTTCATACCATACCCTCATCGGATATCTGTAACTTAAGTTATGACTGAAAAATTGAAAGTTGGTCAAAACTGTCATGCTGCAGAATTCAGCACAGCTGATAGGTTTTTGAATTTCTGGAGCAGTTTGGTTAATCAAAACCTATCATGTAATAGGTCATTGGAAAGGTAGTGGAGTCTAGTTTCTAATAAATCTTTCCTCGTTCTATTCCTATACGTAGAATGAAAGTTATTATAAAAACTCCGTTGGTTATCTGGAAAGATCGAGCCATAAAATTTTGTCAAACAAAAGGTTCATGACTGGTGGTCACTGCAACATCAAACTACTTATAGTATGTGTTATATTGTCTAAGAGATATATATATATATATAGAGCTATACGAGTCCACCTCCCAGCAGTTTATTCACATTCCGGTTGGATGTAGGTGATAGAGGCTTGACGAAACATCACGAGCAAATCGAGGGATTTTTAGAGTGATCCTTGTTGATATAGTAAAGGCTTTGCAAATCCTTAACATGTAGGGATTTAACTTCAAGTTCATTAATGCACAAAGCTAAATTGTGTCCCTTTTATAATTAAAATATAATTAGAAGAGAAATTTGGAGAACACGGAAATCTCCCCAATTAAACTCAAGCCCTCCTTTCATTAGAATTTTAGTATATAAAGTAGATGAGATTGTACTCCTAACGCCTACACCTGAAATTGTCTTGGGTAATATTCTAAGAAGTCTAAGAGATAGAAGAGCTGATAAAATCTCATGACCTTGTAACAAAAGATTTAATTATGTTATACCCGAAAGTTGATATCAGCATAATATGAGTCATGAAGGATTTTACTAAAAGTTTTAACAGTGGTATCTACTCCAGATAGCAGACTGTCCTTATCTGGCTCATAAAAATATAAGGTACCAATAAACTTCGTGTGCAGTTTAGTGCCAAGTGAAATGAGATCCGTACTTTACTATGCATATGATAATTTCTTAGAGATTTCGACACTGGGTTAAAAGTGAAAGATTTGTTACTGTTAAGAAGGTTCACATTCCTATCTTCAGTTTAAATAAGATGTTGTCTATATTCTCATGACAAAGAAAGGTATATACTGCTCAAGTCATTAACATTTCTAAGTTCAGCTGAAAGTGTTTAGAAGTTGTTTAACATAGAAGGTGATATGTTAGTAGATGCCCCTATAACATCGTCATAGTCAACTAAGAATTTTATGAGAATGATTTGTTTTGTATAATATACCTAATATGAATAGTTGGATAGAGCATGAATGGAAATAGATGTTATTACTTAAGTGCTGACCTATTGGAGCACTTATAATTGATAAGCATGTTAAGAATCTGAACTTGAGAATTGTGTGAATATGATTTTGTATGATATTGTGTGTGTTAAATGTAGGAAGGGACCAGCGAGAGCTGGTAGGTGTGAAGACGGGGTATGATATTGTGTGAAATGTAGGAAGGGGCCAGCGGGAGCTGGTAGGTGTGAAGACGGGGTGTGATATTGTGTGTGTTAAATGTAGGAAGGGGCCAGCGGGAGCTGGTAGGTGTGAAGACGGGGTATGAGATGGGCCGTGTGTCATGAAATAAGATGTGCTTATTCAAATTGAACAGTGTTCTATGCTTGTCCTTATGCATGACTGTGAAGCTCTGCTTTATTATAAGAGATAATGAAATATTATATGATGGGTGAAAGTGCAAGGGTTAATCCATGCAGTACTTGAATGGTGATATGATATACATGTATTTGAATCCTTACAAATGATTGAAAATGAATGATTATGTGTGATACAAATGTGTATGTGTGTGTATGTGACACTGGGGGTATGAGGGTTGTGTCATCGTATATGACATGAAACCATCAGAATACAAGTTTAGCTGATTTAAAATGAATACCATGTATTGGGTGAAAATGTGCATGTGAATCCGTGCTTTACTTGAAGGGTGAAGCGTTATTGCATTACGAGAAATATGATATGATTGTATGTTACATAATTATGACTTGTGAAGTAAGTGTTATCTGAATGCAATAACTAGGTTTATGGCATAACTCTTGTGGTTAATGTATGATAGCGTGAAACACGAGGTACGTGGGTAATACACACTATGTACACATGAGACGAGAGAGTTTGTTATGTAACTCTTAGACCTTATCACACATAAATATGAAAATCCAAGAAAGAAATTGGGGAATACGATCATAAGAGTCTGACCGTCCTCAGAAATTTTAGAGGCTGAAGCCTTAATTATTAAACTATCGGATGCCTTCGATTCTTGCCTTCTTTCTGTTCAGGTTTCTTTCGTTGCATGAATATTCATATACTCTCATTGAGATATTATCTTTTCGTGATTTATTTCCTACCTCACTCACTGAGCTGTCGAGCTCACCCTCCCACAGACTGATATATTACAGGTTGCTTGGAGGCAGGGGTCAGGTCTATGCTGCGCAGGGTTCATTCTGTATCAATCCAACTCTTGTATCTTGGAACGCGTGGATTTTTTTAATGATACATGTGGGTCGTGAGATAGACTATTAATCTTGTATATATATAGATTTGGAGAACCTTGTAGTAGTTTCATTTCAAGTTGACATTCGAGATATCTTGTATTGGGTTGTAGTAATAATATGTATATTTATCAGCATGATGCCATGTGAAGTTGAAAGTTATCATTCCTGAGACTCTATGGATGAATAGAAAGAAACTCTAGAATTCATATTGATATGTTTCTTCATAAGTAGGCGATGTCAAGCCGAAATACTTTTATGATTGTGTGGATAATGTTGAATAGAGTTATATGGTTGGAATGAGAATAAGTAGGCTGATGTTAGCCGAGATATATCATATCTGTATTGGATATTATATCCGACCAGTAATTACAAAGGAGGTGCTGCCGAAATTTTTAAGAAATAAGGAAATAATTTGATTAATCGGCTTTTGTAAGATGGATGTTATGTAAATTGAGGATTTATTAAACTGAGACCGTTACAGTTGGTATCAGAGCACAGGATATAGATGAAGGATAAAATTAGAACGAATAGTAGAAGAGGATTGGATTGATGGGGGCTGATTTTGGATTGATTTGCATGTTTATGCCTTGTATGTATGTGAAAACATTGTTTGACTTGGTTGGTTTAAGGAGGGTAGGAGTTCTTACGTGTATGACTAATCCTGAAGCGCGGGATATTTGGTCACTACCTTATGTTCGGATTATGATACCCACATGCCAAAATTCAGATGTGTTCGACTGAGGGTGTGGGCCCTCAGAACGTGCTGCTAGTGGTATGGGACACTGGAGTAAGGAAATGATTAAAATATCAAGCGAGTTAAGATTAAGTCGGATCGTAAGAATATAGTATAGGAAATTGTTCATGAAATACCAAGTTCTTGAGGAAAAGGGATCGAAAGGGGTCTTTTATGGAAGTAAGAAATTGAAGTATATAAGAGAAATGCAAAGTTTTATGCTTACTTACTTCAGGTAGCAAGTTTCGAGGACGAAACTTTTGTAAGGAGGGTAGAATGTAACACCCCGAATTTTTCAACCCTGATTTAATACTATATTCCTTGAGTATTGAGATTATAAAGAATATCAGGAATTTTAATTTGGTTATATTTATGTGATAATAAATTTGGAAATTTATCAGGAAAATTTGAAATGAATTAATTGGAAGTATTTAAATAGCTATGCATGTTAAAAATATTTATATGTAATAGTGATAATAATATTGGTGATGTATACAAGAATGTATTATATATGTTTATGTGTATAATGGTATTTCATGGAAAGATACAAACTATATAAGTGAAAAATAAAGTTTTATTTTATAATGTAGGGTGGAGATGAGAACTAGGGATTTAAAGAGTGAAGTGGAGGGTAGAGATTTAATTGAGATTTGTGTAGGAGAGGTGGCAATTGGAGAGGATCTTATGATGACAAGTGGCAAATAAGGCAAGTATATATATATATATATAGATAATTATTTATTATAATAGGTAAGGGAGAGAAATAAGTTTATTTTCTCCCCCAAATCTCTCTCTCTCCCTCACGCAGTTTTCCCCCTCTCTCTCTCTCTCGCGCGGGTGGCCAAGGAGGCGCGGCCAGGGCGCGGCCGGCCGCGGCCACGCGCGACCGGAGGCGCGGCCAGCGGCGGCCAGGGCCGCGGCAGCGACGGCGGCGGCCGGCTAGGGCGGCCGGACTTCGGAAATTTCGGCTGTGAGTAGGGTTTCCCTTTTTCTCATTCCTCAAATTCAATCAATTTTTATTTTTATCCCTAAATCTTGATCCTTGATTTGAGTAGAATTGTTTCCCTTGAACTAGTCATGTGTATATATTCCTTGAAATCCCTTGGCAATGCATGTAATGATCAAATCTTGATATCTAAATTTATGAGAAAATTTAATTTGCATCTAAATGATGGGTAAGGAGGTTGCATGTTAAGGTATGATTTTAGGCTTGCTATTAATGGGTTAATTCGATTGTATTTATTAATTAATGGAAGGTGAAAGATTTCTATAGTAGTAATAATGTAGTGGAGGAGACCTTAATTTGACCAAGCTTATCTAGGTTTCAATTTTCATTCGGAGAAATTTTAAGGCACATATTATGATCAATTTGTGTCATCTAAGGGAATCCCCAATTTACGATTCCCCCATATTTTCTTTTAAAAGTTTCAGAATAAATTAATTATTTTGAGTGAATAGAGAATACCCTTTATAGGTGCAGGAATTTGTTTAGGATCATAATCTGTAAATTTAAGTGCAGATCAGCAGTATGTTGGGGTTTAATGGTATTATATTTTATACCGTTGGAAAGATAATCGAGTCTACTTTCCAACGGTTCATACCATACCCTCATCGGATATCTGTAACTTAAGCTATGACTGAAAAATTGAAGGTTGGTCAAAACTGTCATGCTGCAGAATTCAGCACAGCTGATAGGTTTTTGAATTTCTGGAGCAGTTTGGTTAATCAAAACCTATCATGTAATAGGTCATTGGAAAGGTAGTGGAGTCTAGTTTCTAATAAATCTTTCCTCGTTCTATTCCTATACGTAGAATGAAAGTTATTATAAAAACTCCGTTGGTTATCCGGAAAGATCGAGCCATAAAATTTTGTCAAACAAAAGGTTCATGACTGGTGGTCACTGCAACATCAAACTGCTTATAGTATGTGTTATATTGTCTAAGAGATATATATATAGAGCTATACGAGTCCACCTCCCAGCAGTTTATTCACATTCCGGTTGGATGTAGGTGATAGAGGCTTGACGAAACATCACGAGCAAATCGAGGGATTTTAGAGTGATCCTTGTTGATATAGTAAAGGCTTTGCAAATCCTTAACATGTAGGGATTTAACTTCAAGTTCATTAATGCACAAAGCTAAATTGTGTCCCTTTTATAATTAAAATATAATTAGAAGAGAAATTTGGAGAACACGGAAATCTCCCCAATTAAACTCAAGCCCTCCTTTCATTAGAATTTTAGTATGTAAAGTAGATGAGATTGTACTCCTAACGCCTACACCTGAAATTGTCTTGGGTAATTGTAACGCCCCGATTCCACGGATACGGGGACGTCACTGCGACGTATATACGTAGGTCAGAAAATGCCCTCACGTATATACGCTAAGCATAAAAGTACAACAAGGATCAGAGTACGACACAAAGCGTGGTATTCATACATGTGCCAACACAAGAAGTACACATACAAAGTTATCACAGGATATTATAAAGTATTACACATTACATGTGTATTACATCATAACCAAGTCCAAAAGAAATATATACAAATATGTATACAAAAAGCTCACAAGTAGAAAGAGGATCTCGTGAGTCAAAAGGTAAGTCTGGCACGAGGGGACTGGAACTAGTCCGCCTGCTCACTAAGGTAAGCTTGGTCCTCTGTGGATAGCTCCACTTCGTTCCAAGCTTCGGAATCTGAATGTGCAAATCCAAGGAGTCAAGACATATAACAATAAACAAACTATAGCCAAGTGGCTAAGGAACCTGAATAAGGAAAGATGAAACAGTTATAAGGAATATCAACTAACAAGTATGAAAAGCATGAAGAGATAAAATCCTAATACAATGAATCTACAGTTAACGTCTTATTATTATTACTTGTCTTACTGTGATATCTAACTATGTGACCAAGCGTCCCAGAGCACATAGATCCATATCCTAGTAAAGCAAGGTTGTTATTGGAAATAGCGGTTGTATCGACGAACTATGTTTACAGTGGGTCCCGTGCATGCCCGAGACCACGGTCCAGGGTGTTCCGTTGCTTGATAACGGAACCAGCCGCAAGGCCTATCAGGAGGGACTTATGTATGCCCTTTGTCATGACAGTATTCAGGAAGAGGGAGCAAGCACTCCCCTCGGTCCCCTGGAGGCCCTCAGGTCAGACTGGAAATATGATTGTACAATATACCTAATGCCACTGTAAACACGAACACATATCGATATCCGCATATTTCCCCCGACCCATGTGTAAGTTGATCCATTTTATACAAAAGTCAAGTATATCATGCTTGGTTTAAGAGATAGCATGATAAGGGGTGATATTCACAATTTAACAAATCATGGAGCGAGAATATAATAACAAGTCATGAAGTAACAAATGGTGAGATCCATAAAGTAACATGTCATGTAATACCAGTTATGAAGCATGAACAGGAATAATATGTCACCCATGTATCAATGATAAGATCAAATTCAGAAAAGAAATCAACTAAGTCAAACAGTCAGAATTAGTCGACTAGGTAAAAGGGTTAGTCGACTAATAGGGGACTTAAGTCGACTAATAGTCTAGATGAGTCGACTAAAACTGGGAAACAGAGAGTTGGGTTTCTGTTTCAGGAAAAGTTAGTCGACTAGGGTGAAATGTGTAGTCGACTAACAGATACCTAAGTCGACTAATAGTGGGGCTAAGTCGACTAAAACTGTGATACAGAAAGTTGGGATTTATTTCAGGAATTATTAGTCGACTAAGGTCAAGGTTGTAGTCGACTAAGGGTATCTAGTCGACCAATAAAATAGACTAAGTCGACTGGAGCCGAGAGTTGGTGTTTCCTGGTCCAGGGAAAGATTAGTCGACTAGGTTAAAAATGTAGTCGACTAAGGGTGTCTAGTCGACTGGTAATATGGCTTAGTCGACTAAAACTGTGAAATCAGAAAAGGTTAAGTTTCAGCTAAGGTGGGTTAGTCGACTGGTCCCTAGGTTAAGTCGACTAATCGTGGGGAGAACAGTAACAGAACAGATTTTCTGATGGTTGTTTGATGGGCTAAAAATATGATTTTTATGGCACAAGTGTACATGAATGATCAACACAAGTAAACAAGGAAGTTATCTAGTCTTGGTGAGTAAAAATACTCACTTCAAATGGTTATGTGAAAGTTCTACGAGTTCCGAATGATCGTTGACGACAATATCACCAACTAGGTCTTTGGCGATACTTCCGATGAAGAGATATGCAATCCAAATCCAAGGGTTGTAGTTGCTTGAGAAGGAGATGAAGACTTTGAGGTGGTTTGGAGTTAGGGTTTGAGATGGAGAAGAAAATGGTGAAGGCTAATCTCTTGGTGAAGTGAAGAAAAGAGAAAAGAATTGTAAAAGAAAGTTTATATAGGATTTTGATTTTGTAAGGGAGGTGTAAATAATGTAAATGTGAGGGGGTTTATTGCAAAATAGGAGAGGGGATGGGTGTCCCTCTTCTTGGCCACTTGGCCGGCCATGGGAGAGAGAGAGAGAGATGCATTAAATGAGGGGGTTGGTGAGATTATGTGGAGTTGGAATTTTGGAAGAGATTTGAATTTTTGGAAAAATGGGAAAAGTTTGTGGTTGTGGAGAAAGAGAAATAAAGGAAAAGGAAAAATGGAAAGAAATTCATAAAGGAAGATATTTACTCTTGGACTTAGAATATAAAATAATGAAAAGACAAGTTCCCGGGTTTAAGTCGAGGATACGGAAAATATTTCGGAAAATACCGAAATCGTCCGAAATTCAAGTACCTCGGAACGACTCGAAAATTTCACCAAAAATCAATAATAATATATGAAGACTAATAGTGAAATCCTTTTTAAGAAATACTTTATAGTTTTAAAACTAAAAATCCCGGAATCAGTTAACTACCGACTCCGTTGGAATTTTCATAAATTCATAAAATTCTCAGAAAAAGTATTTAAGTAGAGAATATGATTCTAAGAAATAAAGTCTAAAGGACCATCTAGAAATTCCTAACTGTTTGAGAATTAAAATTCTAGGAATCGATCAGCGACACTGGTCGACACCGGTTTTGAAGAAATACATTTAAATTCAGGAAAAATCCAGAAAATCATATAAAATCTAATATATTGGAAAATGATATTTGAAATTGAGATCGGTCAAATACAGGAAGTATATCGAAAAATACGATCGAAAAGCTGAATACGCAACTAAGTACGTATTCTGGAGACGGGGTATTACAATCCATCCACCTTACAAAAATTTCGTCCTCGAAATTTCATAAGGTGAAAGGTAACAGGAAAAGTAACAGATAGAGAAGGATAAGATGGAAGATAACGGTAGAGAAGAATAGAAGGAAAGAGTCTTACTATTCAAGATGTGAAGAGTTGAGGATAGCGCTCACGGATAACGTCCTCTCGTTCCCAAGTGGCCTCTCCTGGCGCATGTCTGTTCCAAGACACCAACACTAATGGTATAGCCTTGTTCTTCAGTGTCTTCACACTTCTATCTAGAATGGCCATCGGCTGCTCCTGATATGATAAATCTGGCTGCAGTTCCAGTTCGGAATGATCCAAAATATGACTATCATCCTTGACATACTTCCTCAACTGAGATACGTGGAAAACATTGTGCACTCCGTCCAAAGATGGAGGTAAGGCCAATCTGTAAGACACATCTCCCACTCGCTCCAAAATCTCGAATGGGCCGATATATCTCGGACTCAGCTTTCCACGAATACCGAACCGGATCACTCCTCTGGTAGGTGATATCCTCAAGAACACATGATCTCCTGCCTGGAACTCCAATGGCCTTCTCTGCGAATCTGCCCAACTCTTCTGCCGACTCTGAGCTGCCCTGAGATGATCTCTGATGATTCTGACTTTCTCTGTTGTCTGAATCAGGATCTCTGGCCCCAATAGTCTCCTCTCACCGACTTCATCCCAACAAATCGGTGATCTGCACTTTCTTCCATACAGTGCCTCAAAAGGTGCCATCTTGATACTTGCCTGATAACTGTTGTTATAAGAAAACTCAGCCAAGTGAAGATGATCTTCCCAAGATCCCTTAAACTCAATCATGCAGGCCCTTAGCATATCTTCAAGGATCTGGATAGTCCTTTCAGATTGACCGTCTGTCTGAGGATGATATGATGTACTGAATTTCAGACGAGTTCCCAAACTCTCTTGGAGACTTTCCCAGAAATGAGATCTGAATCTGGTGTCTCTGTCTGAAACAATACTAACTGGAACTCCATGTAGACGAACTATCTCCTTCATGTACTTGTCTGCCAAAACTTCTGTTGACTGACCCACCCTGAATGGTATGAAGTGGGCTGACTTGGTGAGGCGATCAATGATTACCCACACGGCATTATTACCTTTAGGACTTCGAGGTAATGCCGTAACAAAATCCATAGTGATGTGCTCCCACTTCCATTCGGGTATCGGCAAAGGTTGAAGAAGTCCAGCTGATCTCTGATGCTCTATCTTTATCTGCTGGCACACCAAGCACTTGGCTACAAACTGAGCTATCTCCCTTTTCATAGCATTCCACCAAAACTGCTTCTTCAAGTCCTGATACATCTTGGTTCCCCCTGGGTGTATAGAATAAGCTGAACTGTGTGCCTCTGCTAGAACCTTCTGTCTAATTTCTCCTTGGGGAACACAAATCCTGCTACCATAATACAAGGCACCATCTGGATGAATACAGATATCAGTCCTCAATCCAGCCTCTACCTGAGCTCAGAATTTCTGCAATCTGGGATCTTCCTTTTGAGCTTCCTTGATCTCATCTATCAATGTTGACTGAACCTGCAAAGTCATGAACTGTCCTGCCTTATCACCTCCTTGTACCAACATCAAGTCCAATCTGATGATGTCTTGAATCAACTCCTTCTGCTGAGTAAGCTGGACAAGCACTCTATTCTCTGGCATCCTGCTCAGTGCATCTGGAACTGTATTGACCTTGCCTGGATGATATTGCAAGTCAATATCATAGTCCGCCATCAGCTCCAGCCATCTCCTCTGCCTCATATTCAACTCTTTCTGTGAGAAGATATACTTGAGACTCTTATGATCTGTATATATCAACACTTTATCTCCCAGAAGATAATGCCTCCAAATCTTCAAGGCAAAGATAACAGCTGCTAGCTCCAAGTCATGAGTTGGGTAATTCCGCTCATGAGTCTTCAATTGCCTAGATGCATATGCTATAACATGATCATGTTGCATAAGTACACATCCCAGGCCTTTTCCTGATGCATCACTGAATATGACCATCCCTCCTCTTCCTGAGGGAGTCTTCAAGATTGGAGCTGAAATGAGCCTCTGCTTCAATTCCTCAAAAGCTACTGTACATTCTTCAGTCCATATGTACCTTTCCCCCTTCCGGGTGAGCTTGGTCAACGGAGCTGCAATCCTAGAGAAATCTTGGACAAAGCGTCTGTAATATCCGGCTAGTCCAAGAAAACTCTTAATCTCAGCCACTGTCCTCGGAATCGGCCAATCTCTCACTGCCTGGATTTTGCTGGGATCAACTGAAATTCCTTCTGCTGAAACCATGTGTCCAAGGAAGGCTATGCTGTCCAACCAGAACTCACACTTGCTCCTCTTGGCATGAAGCTGCTCCTGCTGGAGAGTCTGCAACACAATCCTCAAGTGTTCTGCATGCTCCCTGTTGTTCTTTGAATAGATCAAAATGTCATCTATGAAAACAACAACGAACTGATCCAGATAGGGCGAGAACACTCGGTTCATCAAATCCATGAAAACTGCAGGGGCATTGGTGACTCCGAAAGGCATAACTAGAAACTCATAGTGGCCATAACGGGTCCTGAATGCCGTCTTTGGAATATCCTCCTTCTTCACCCTCAGCTGATGGTAACCCGACTGTAAATCCAATTTAGAGAATACACGGGCTCCATGAAGCTGATCAAACAGATCATCAATCCTTGGTAAGGGATACTTGTTCTTGATGGTAACTTTGTTCAATTCTCTATAATCAATACAAAGCCTTTTACCACCATCCTTCTTGTTTGCCAATAATACTGGAGCTCCCCATGGTGAAGCACTTGGCCGAATCAATCCTTTGTCTGAGTATTCCTGCAGTTGCTTCTTCAAAATCTCCAACTCCGTCGGTGCCATCCTGTACGGAGCCTTGGATATAGGAGCTGCTCCTGGAACTGTGTCAATGGAGAACTCGATCACCCTGTCAGGTGGCAGTCCTGAGATCTCAGCAAACACTCCTGGGAATTCATCCCACACCGGTACCTTCTGCTTCTGAACCTCCGAAGTAGTCATCCGAGTCTTTCCCTTGGTAGACTTCACTTCTCCACTAAATTGGAACTCCGGTTGATGAGGGATTCTGAAATTAATCTTCTTCTCCCTACAATCAATAACTGCATGGTACTGACTGAGCCAGGTCATGCCTAAGATTACGTCGTACCCTTTGGTATCTAGTACGAGCATATCTATGGCCAAGGTCTTATCACAAAGTTCTACCGGACAATCAGTACAGACTCTAGAAGATATGACTACCTCATTCCCTGTACTAATCTCCCATTTGTGGTCTAAAGATCTAACAGGTATAGAATGCAAAGCCACAAAATGGTCTGAGATATAACAATGGGATGCACCTGAATCGAAGAGAGCGAGAACAGGTTTCGAATGAACTCTGATGTTACCTGTTATCACCCCCTCTGAAGCCTCAGCCTCTTCTGCAGTCAGATTGTAAGCCTGACCTCTACCACGCCCTGCTGCAGTCCTAGCTCTTCTCTGGACTGGGCGAACAACATGCTGTGGAGGAAGGGGAAGAGCTCTCCTCATCACTGGTCCCTGATTCCTCTGCCCAAGTGGCCCTGGAAGTGCCCTCTGTCCATTGGGTCCCTGAAGTGCTGGCAAGGTCTGATTGGCTATCCCCATTCTCCTGTGTGGACAAGCTTCAATGAATGATCTCGAGATCCACACACCAAACACCATCCATTTGCCCTACGGCAATTCTGCTGAGAATGCCCTGGTTTCTGGCAAAAGTTGCAGATAGGACCTGGTCGAACCATCTGGTAAGGAACTGGTCTGAATGGTTGCCTGGCCTGAACCTTCGCTGCTCTGTATGGGCCTCCTCTTCCCATTGGTACAAACGGTCTTTTCATGGCCTGGTTCCTCATCTGGTTCTCTTGCTTCTTCTCTAACCCACGCTCCACCTCTCGAGCTATGGTGAGAACCTCTGAATAAGTCTTCAGTTGTTGGGGCATCAAGAAGACCTGTATGTCCATCTGCAGGCCCTGCTGGAATCTGCTTGCTCGCTTCTCCTCATCCGTTACCATGTACGGCGCGAAGCGGCTAAGTCTAAGAAACTCCGCGGCATACTCATCCACGGACTTGTTCCACTGCTGGAGTCTGATAAACTGCTCTTCCATATCTTTCTGAGCAGTAGCAGGGAAGAATCTGCTGTAAAAACTCTTGGAGAATGTGTCCCAGGTGACAGGCTTCTCCAATCTGGCCTCCTCAGCGAGCCACCAAGTTCTAGCTATATCTTTCAACTGAATCTTGGCGACCTCAACTTGGTTCTCCTTTGGTACTCTGGCTGCATTCAGCAGATCGGTGGTGTCCGTCAACCATTGCTCAGCATCCAGGGGTTTCTCTTCACCCGTGAATATGGCTGGTTGTAGCCTCCTGAAATCTGAAATGTTCCCCGGCCTCTGTTCCTTTGGAGTTGTCAACTCTTGCCGGAGAAGTTCCGTCTGTTGCTGCTGGTTCTCCATCATCGTCTGAATGACCCGTAGAATATCCACATTCTCTCCCGTGGGTCCATTCGATGATTGCCCGGAGTGGTTACGTCCTGTCCTTCTCTCCATACCGAATTGGGGAAAGATAACTGGAATTTGGAAACAAATGGAAGGAGTTTAGGATACAAGGGAAGGAATCAAGAAGGAATCAAGAAGGACTCAATAACTTTGTACATTGTAGTTGGCATTAGCAAATTTCAGTAATTTGCTGCTTGATTGTACTTTAGGTTTGAGAGCCTAAGCTCTGATACCAACCTGTAACGCCCCGATTCCACGGATACGGGGACGTCACTGCGACGTATATACGTAGGTCAGAAAATGCCCTCACGTATATACGCTAAGCATAAAAGTACAACAAGGATCAGAGAACGACACAAAGCGTGGTATTCATACATGTGCCAACACAAGAAGTACACATACAAAGTTATCACAGGATATTATAAAGTATTACACATTACATGTGTATTACATCATAACCAAGTCCAAAAGAAATATATACAAATATGTATACAAAAAGCTCACAAGTAGAAAGAGGATCTCGTGAGTCAAAAGGTAAGTCTGGCACGAGGGGACTGGAACTAGTCCGCCTGCTCACTAAGGTAAGCTTGGTCCTCTGTGGATAGCTCCACTTCGTTCCAAGCTTCGGAATCTGAATGTGCAAATCCAAGGAGTCAAGACATATAACAATAAACAAACTATAGCCAAGTGGCTAAGGAACCTGAATAAGGAAAGATGAAACAGTTATAAGGAATATCAACTAACAAGTATGAAAAGCATGAAGAGATAAAATCCTAATACAATGAATCTACAGTTAACGTCTTATTATTATTACTTGTCTTATTGTGATATCTAACTATGTGACCCAGCGTCCCAGAGCACATAGATCCATATCCTAGTAAAGCAAGGTTGTTATTGGAAATAGCGGTTGTATCGACGAACTATGTTTACAGTGGGTCCCGTGCATGCCCGGGACCACGGTCCAGGGTGTTCCGTTGCTTGATAACGGAACCAGTCGCAAGGCCTATCAGGAGGGACTTATGTATGCCCTTTGTCATGACAGTATTCAGGAAGAGGGAGCAAGCACTCCCCTCGGTCCCCTGGAGGCCCTCAGGTCAGACTGGAAATATGATTGTACAATATACCTAATGCCACTGTAAACACGAACACATATCGATATCCGCATATTTCCCCCGACCCATGTGTAAGTTGATCCATTTTATACAAAAGTCAAGTATATCATGCTTGGTTAAGAGATAGCATGATAAGGGGTGATATTCACAATTTAACAAATCATGGAGCGAGAATATAATAACAAGTCATGAAGTAACAAATGGTGAGATCCATAAAGTAACATGTCATGTAATACCAGTTATGAAGCATGAACAGGAATAATATGTCACCCATGTATCAATGATAAGATCAAATTCAGAAAAGAAATCAACTAAGTCAAACAGTCAGAATTAGTCGACTAGGTAAAAGGGTTAGTCGACTAATAGGGGACTTAAGTCGACTAATAGTCTAGATGAGTCGACTAAAACTGGGAAACAGAGAGTTGGGTTTCTGTTTCAGGAAAAGTTAGTCGACTAGGGTGAAATGTGTAGTCGACTAACAGATACCTAAGTCGACTAATAGTGGGGCTAAGTCGACTAAAACTGTGATACAGAAAGTTGGGATTTATTTCAGGAATTATTAGTCGACTAAGGTCAAGGTTGTAGTCGACTAAGGGTATCTAGTCGACCAATAAAATAGACTAAGTCGACTGGAGCCGAGAGTTGGTGTTTCCTGGTCCAGGGAAAGATTAGTCGACTAGGTTAAAAATGTAGTCGACTAAGGGTGTCTAGTCGACTGGTAATATGGCTTAGTCGACTAAAACTGTGAAATCAGAAAAGGTTAAGTTTCAGCTAAGGTGGGTTAGTCGACTGGTCCCTAGGTTAAGTCGACTAATCGTGGGGAGAACAGTAACAGAACAGATTTTCTGATGGTTGTTTGATGGGCTAAAAATATGATTTTTATGGCACAAGTGTACATGAATGATCAACACAAGTAAACAAGGAAGTTGTCTAGTCTTGGTGAGTAAAAATACTCACTTCAAACGGTTATGTGAAAGTTCTACGAGTTCCGAATGATCGTTGACGACAATATCACCGACTAGGTCTTTGGCGATACTTCCGATGAAGAGATATGCAATCCAAATCCAAGGGTTGTAGTTGCTTGAGAAGGAGATGAAGACTTTGAGGTGGTTTGGAGTTAGGGTTTGAGATGGAGAAGAAAATGGTGAAGGCTAATCTCTTGGTGAAGTGAAGAAAAGAGAAAAGAATTGTAAAAGAAAGTTTATATAGGATTTTGATTTTGTAAGGGAGGTGTAAATAATGTAAATGTGAGAGGGTTTATTGCAAAATAGGAGAGGGGATGGGTGTCCCTCTTCTTGGCCACTTGGCGGCCATGGGAGAGAGAGAGAGAGATGCATTAAATGAGGGGGTTGGTGAGATTATGTGGAGTTGGAATTTTGGAAGAGATTTGAATTTTTGGAAAAATGGGAAAAGTTTGTGGTTGTGGAGAAAGAGAAATAAAGGAAAAGGAAAAATGGAAAGAAATTCATAAAGGAAGATATTTACTCTTGGACTTAGAATATAAAATAATGAAAAGACAAGTTCCCGGGTTTAAGTCGAGGATACGAAAAATATTTCGGAAAATACCGAAATCGTCCGAAATTCAAGTACCTCGGAACGACTCGAAAATTTCACCAAAAATCAATAATAATATATGAAGACTAATAGTGAAATCCTTTTTAAGAAATACTTTATAGTTTTAAAACTAAAAATCCCGGAATCAGTTAACTACCGACTCCGTTGGAATTTTCATAAATTCATAAAATTCTCAGAAAAAGTATTTAAGTAGAGAATATGATTCTAAAAAATAAAGTCTAAAGGACCATCTAGAAATTCCTAACTGTTTGAGAATTAAAATTCTAGGAATCGATCAGCGACACTGGTCGACACCGGTTTTGAAGAAATACATTTAAATTCAGGAAAAATCTAGAAAATCATATAAAATCTAATATATTGGAAAATGATATTTGAAATTGAGATCGGTCAAATACAGGAAGTATATCGAAAAATACGATCGAAAAGCTGAATACGCAACTAAGTACGTATTCTGGAGACGGGGTATTACAGTAATATTCTAAGAAGTCTAAGAGATAGAAGAGCTGATAAAATCTCATGACCTTGTAACAAAAGATTTAATTATGTTATACCCGAAAGTTGATATCTGCATAATATGAGTCATGAAGGATTTTACTAAAAGTTTTAACAGTGGTATCTACTCCAGATAGCAGACTGTCCTTATCTGGCTCATAAAAATATAAGGTACCAATAAACTTCGTGTGCAGTTTAGTGCCAAGTGAAATGAGATCCGTACTTTACTATGCATATGATAATTTCTTAGAGATTCCGACACTGGGTTAAAAGTGAAAGATTTGTTACTGTTAAGAAGGTTCACATTCCTACCTTCAGTTTAAATAAGATGTTGTCTATATTCTCATGGCAAAGAAAGGTATATACTGCTCAAGTCATTAACATTTCTAAGTTCAGCTGAAAGTGTTTAGAAGTTGTTTAACATAGAAGGTGATATGTTAGTAGATGCCCCTATAACATCATCATAGTCAACTAAGGATTTTATGAGAATGATTTGTTTTGTATAATATACCTAATATGAATAGTTGGATAGAGCATGAATGGAAATAGATGTTATTACTTAAGTGCTGACCTATTGGAGCACTTATAATTGATAAGCATGTTAAGAATCCGAACTTGGGAATTGTGTGAATATGATTTTGTATGATATTGTGTGTGTTAAATGTAGGAAGGGACCAGCGAGAGCTGGTAGGTGTGAAGACGGGGTATGATATTGTGTGAAATGTAGGAAGGGGCCAGCGGGAGCTGGTAGGTGTGAAGACGGGGTGTGATATTGTGTGTGTTAAATGTAGGAAGGGGCCAGCGGGAGCTGGTAGGTGTGAAGACGGGGTATGAGATGGGCCGTGTGTCATGAAATAAGATGTGCTTATTCAAATTGAACAGTGTTCTATGCTTGTCCTTATGCATGACTGTGAAGCTCTGCTTTATTATAAGAGATAATGAAATATTATATGATGGGTGAAAGTGCAAGGGTTAATCCATGCAGTACTTGAATGGTGATATGATATACATGTATTTGAATCCTTACAAATAATTAAAAATGAATGATTATGTGTGATACAAATGTGTATATGTGTGTATGTGACACTGGGGGTATGAGGGTTGTGTCATCGTATATGACATGAAACCATCAGAATACAAGTTTAGCTGACTTAAAATGAATACCATGTATTGGGTGAAAATGTGCATGTGAATCCGTGCTTTACTTGAAGGGTGAAGCGTTATTGCATTACGAGAAATATGATATGATTGTATGTTACATAATTATGACTTGTGAAGTAAGTGTTATCTGAATGCAATAACTAGGTTTATGGCATAACTCTTGTGGTTAATGTATGATAGCGTGAAACACGAGGTACGTGGGTAATACACACTATGTACACATAAGACGAGAGAGTTTGTTATGTAACTCTTAGACCTTATCACACATAAATATGAAAATCCAAGAAAGAAATTGGGGAATACGATCATAAGAGTCTGACCGTCCTCAGAAATTTTAGAGGCTGAGGCCTTAATTATTAAACTATCGGATGCCTTCGATTCTTGCCTTCTTTCTGTTCAGGTTTCTTTCGTTGCATGAATATTCATATACTCTCATTGAGATATTATCTTTTCGTGATTTATTTCCTACCTCACTCACTGAGCTGTCGAGCTCACCCTCCCACAGACTGATATATTGCAGGTTGCTTGGAGGCAGGGGTCAGGTCTATGCTGCGCAGGGTTCGTTCTGTATCAATCCAACTCTTGTATCTTGGAACGCGTGGATTTTTTTAATGATACATGTGGGTCGTGAGATAGACTATTAATCTTGTATATATATAGATTTGGAGAACCTTGTAGTAGTTTCATTTCAAGTTGACATTCGAGATATCTTGTATTGGGTTGTAGTAATAATATGTATATTTATCAACATGATGCCATGTGAAGTTGAAAGTTATCATTCCTGAGACTCTATGGATGAATAGAAAGAAACTCTAGAATTCATATTGATATGTTTCTTCATAAGTAGGCGATGTCAAGCCGAAATACTTTTATGATTGTGTGGATAATGTTGAATAGAGTTATATGGTTGGAATGAGAATAAGTAGGCTGATGTTAGCCGAGATATATCATATCTGTATTGGATATTATATCCGACCAGTAATTACAAAGGAGGTGCTGCCG
>JAVJIF010030448.1:90000-177308 GCA_038442645.1 Agave tequilana
ACCACTCATGCATCGCCTTAACACATTGCACCGCACAATGAAGTGAACAACATATGTCCATATAATGTGTGCGCATGGGCTACATATGTATATGCTTCTCTAGGATCAATGGAGAAGAGACAATGGAGAGTTCAAATGCTGAGGTCTCCAATATTGCATTGAGCAATTCCAGCAATGTTGGAGGAGTGAAAGAGCAGGAAGCTTTGAACAGTAATGCGAAGATAAAGAGAAGGGCCCCGCCAGTTCTGATGGAGGGGTCGAGGTGCAGCCGGGTAAACGGGAGGGGGTGGCGGTGCAGCCAGCAGACCCTCATTGGGTACTCGCTCTGTGAGCACCATCTCGGCAAGGGCAGGCTCAGGAGCATGAGCAGTGTTCGAGTTGGTAGCCAAGTGAAGAACAGCAACAATGTTAGTACTGGAAAGCCCAAGAAGAAAGAGAGTAAGATCGGCGTGGTAAAGGCTCGGTCCATGAGTAGTTTGCTTGATGAAGAGGAGGGTGCAGATGATGATGATCACTCTGTAGATGCAATGGCAGCTGCAGAGAACAAGATGGCTTTGGTCTAATTAAAGGTCTAATTGGTTGCTACCACTTGAAGCTTTCAGTGCAGTTTTCTTTACAGTGTGATTTCATGCAGTAATTTCAGCGATGGGTGCAATTTTGTTTTCATCTTTGCACATACAGTCCGTGTATGCACGAAAATATATATACAAGGACAATCTCAACGTTGCACTCTTCTTGATTGCACGGTGTTGCAATCTCATGGGATTTTATTTTGTGAAAAGTGATTTTCTTGTTGTGATCTTGCTGTAGTTAAGATTAATGTTAGTGTTAATTTCTGATCATATATTATTCTTTTGCTCCTCTACTCCTTGAGCTTGAACTGCATAACGAGCTGGATGACTGCAGGTGTCTTTGGTGTCCAATTTGGAGAGTTGATGTTAAGCTAATGCGAATAATAGATCCTAAAATTTTCTTAGAAATTGATTTGTGAAATTTAACCTTCTTAGCTTGTTCATGGTTGCGCCTCATGTATAGGTGACACCATGTATCTTTTATGGCCGAAAAGCTTAGATATATATGATCTTAGTTATATATATGATCATAGTTATTTGATGTATAACTTGATTCATTAGACCAGTACTCTTTGAATTTTACTTCAGTTGACAAGTGTGATTGAACATGTCGGTCCTTTATACTGGTTAATTAAAATCATATATTTGTATATAAATTGTTGTGATTTACTTGTAGAATGAGTGCAATATAAGAGTAGACTTAACTATTCGTTTACCTTGGAATTATTAGAGTAGAAATTGAATTCTTTGTTATAGTAAAAATATGAGTTTTTTTTCTTTATTTTGAGTTCTCTTACTCTAAGTAGGACATTGTATATTCTCCTAATCCTATTAAAATATGTATTTTTTCAATATAAATAAACAATTACTCCATAATTGAGGGTATATGGTTTTCTCTTTATCTTCTTCATTTCAATATGGTAAGCCTCTCTCGGTTTCACCACAACTCTTTTGATTACTCTGTTACTTTTTCTGTACCGCTCGAAGACTTGCCTCCCCTCCAAGTTTATCACTGACGCAAGACCCGTTGATCCTGATGGCTTACGCCTCATCAGTCAATTGCTTTCACTGAAGTATCTGAGCTTCTCATGACTCTTTGAAAAGGTACCTATTGTTGTACTCAATATTTTATAAGTAAAGTATTGTCTTTCTCTCATTTGTCTCCTACATACTTTAGTTTTACAATCACTATCTTCTATGCTCTCCCAAAATATTATCGTGTGCTCTATTGCATCCTTGATGAAAAAGTGCTATGAATGAAGAGATGACTGCTTCACATGCTAATAAACATGAGAATTATCTTCTATACCACTGAAAAAAGGCTGAGTATAGAATCATAACTCATACAGCTTGTGAATTGATGTGGATTCAATCCCTTCTTCCTGAAATGAGTGTCATCTACAACAAGCTAATAGTTATGTATTGTGATAATCAAGCGGTTAGGTATATTGCCAATAATCTTATTTTTCATAGCAAACGAAATATATTGAAGTCGACTGCTACTTTATCAAACATAGTGATGACACATTGGATAATCACTTCGTTCGTCACATCAAGTTGTCAACTTGGAGATATCTTCACTAAATCCTTATCTAGAAAGAGTTTTTCAATTTTGTGTAATAAGTTATGATTAATATCTATGCTCCAACTTGAGGGGGAGTATTAGATTAAAAATAAGATTTTTTTTTTTTTTGTTATAGTAGAAATATAATTTTTTATTTATTTATTTTGATTCTCCTACTCCAAGTAGGACATTGTGTATTCTTCTAATCCTATTAGGACATGTATTTATTTTCTTTATAAACAAATAATCACACCCTAATTGAGGATATATGGTCTTCTTTTCATCTTCTACACCTCAGCAAAAATAATAATAGCTATCTACGTAATAATGAACGTTATGATTAATCAATAGTTTGGCTGTTGATTTTCATCCAAGGTTTGAAGCATTGTATGGTACCAATATTTATGCCTGATGTCAATATCGTCGATATATCTTGATATGACTGAGATGATACCAGTATTGCTAGTATGATGAGCTGAAACAACTGATATTATCAATTTTGATATCAAAAACTTGCTGCCTATAGTTACAAATATCGGCTGATTCTAATATGTATCGACAATATTATATTAGAATTTAGGGTACCCAATATGATACAAGCCTTATAATATCAGCTAATATCGAATCAATATAGGTGACATGACTGATATTACGTACCAATATTGACAACCGATATTGCCAATATTAACAATAAAAACCATTAGTCAATACTGATACCAATACAAATACTGAGATTTTAAATTATGTTACCGTCAATACCCATATTGATACTGAGATTTTAATCTATGTTCTCCTCATCGAGAAGGATCCATTTCCACCTAAAGCTATGGGATTGGATTATTCCTCTTCAAGATTCCTTTCTTCATTATGTGCATGGAAGAATATATGCTTGAGAGCCACAGTTACCCAAACTAAAAACAAAGTAGAGGGAACTAGTTAAAAAAGAAATTATATTGGACTCAGCTTGTGGGGGTTTTTTTTTTCTCCTTCAAGTAGAAGAATAGGGAAATTGATTCATGATGTGATCTATTAATCAGGAATCAATTTATATCTATGGGTGTCATTAAGGCCCAACTTGTTTGGTTAAATCGAAAAATTAGATTACCAGAGGTCTCAAATTCAAGACAAAGTTATTGTCTTAGTTCAGAACGGATAAAATAACTTTACATTTAAAACAAAAGTGGGTGTAAAAAAGAATTCAAAGTATTCTTCTTTAAATATATTTAAAAGTAAAACTTATCAATTTTGATGGGAAAAGTCTTAAATAATGACAAGAATGTTTTGGGGCCCGTTGGATTACGAAACACCTCAAATGGCCACACATAGACTTATGTCATTAAATTGTAGCCAGTTAGAGAGTAGGTAGGGAAACTAATTAGCCACAAGACTTTTTATAGTTGAAGGGGATCACTCATTTCCTCGAAATTAATAAATATCCACAGCAAACAAGAACATGAGACAAGAAAGCAAGAAAATAATACCACAAACAATTATCAGCAAGGAGGAACCAGAGAACAAGATAATGATGAAGATGCTTGGCTGTCACAATTTTCTTGCAAGAGCAGCAACCTGATGCTCATTGGACTGTATATATGTGGTACTCTCACTGGGTAGTGTACTGTTGTGCACAGGACAACAACCTCTCTGAGGAATCCACTCATGCCAAGCAGAGACTTGATGTAGCCAGAGAAGCAACCAACACGATAAGAATAGAGAAACAATAGAGAAAAGCAATAAATATAGTATTTAACGAGGTTCGGCAACGTGCCTACGTCCTCGGGGTAAGGGAGAGAGAGAGATTTTATTGATTCAACAATCAATACAAACTAATACAGAGGGAAATTTTCAGGAGATTCTTAGGGATACAATACATGAGGGTTCTAACTCTTATTTATAGCCACAGAGTTCCTGGATTTAAGGAAACCCAGATTGGATTCGATCCCCATTTAGAAAATGAATCTGAATCCCAAAAGGCAGCAGAAAACGCATCTGTCAGTCGACCGGGCCCAACCGAGAGTAGCATGCTTTCAGTCGGTCGACTGGGCCAGTCGATCGCTCTCTGCCACGGTCGATCGGGCGGTCGACCGTGATAATCCTGTGCACGTCGTGCACGCTGGTCGACCGGGCGATCGACCAGCCTTCTCGACCGGGCGGTCGACCGGGAGCACAATCTGACCTGCTCAATACGTCGTATCTCGCTCCTTTGATTTCCGATCTGTGCTAACTTCTTTCATCTCCTCTATCTCATCTCTCCTATCTCATCTCTCCATACATGCACTATCACTATTTTTTTGTCCTGCATCGAGTCCAAAGTGCAAAAATAATCCGTACACTTTAAAAAAAAGAATTTAGATGTGAGGTTTAGTCCCAAGTTGAATAACTAGGGCAATAAGAAATGATGGTTTACTAAATTGTATTTGTGTGTGTGTATATATATGTTTCTTAAATACATTTTGGAGATTTTTCGTAGACGTGACAGGGATTTTAAAGTAATATCAGATACTTGGAGTACTTGGAGCTCCAAAAGATTAAACCCAACCCTGCGCGTACTTAAAAAAATTTAGAATGGTATTCGCGTTATTTAAGTTCAATTCCATTCGGGTCCGCACTCATAAAAGATGTAAAAAAAAATAATTACTACTACTGTGCAAAAATCTAATTTTTATGAATATATAAAAAGAGAGTGTTAAAAATATTGTTGCACAAAAAACTCAATATTAACTCACCAGGAACAGTATGATTTAACCAACTTCAGCCAAAACTGTCCTGAACTTGCGAGGAAGTGTAGACGAGAAACAAGGAGCCCACAGTAACAAGATTTAGGTCTTTAGCAAAGTGATCACAAGATGTGTAAGCAAAAAATTGAACTTAAATTAACTATGAGTTAGGAAAGAGCCTTTATATTTAGTTCAACATGTTCAATGTGCAGTATCTTATTCTATGTACTGCTAATTAGTTTAAAAACAGGAAAGTTATTGAAAATATAAACAATAGGATGTATGGAAGTTATTAATGTACGTGAACTTTTCTGAAAATCTTCATAGATTCTCTTTTGTATTTGAATAAAATTCTTTGCGTCAACTAAATTGATAATTGTGGAATGGTGACACTTGCACCAATTAATAATCTTTGATCGAGCCATAAACACTCCAATCTTCTGTCTGTCTTCTCTCAATCTTGCTCTTGCTGTTCTTGCTGCAGAGATGGGTAGGTGCAAGTGTAAAGGTGAGAATGAGGGAGCACTAATGGATGGGCATGCGATGATGATGATGATGATGATGATGATGATGGGATAATGAAATGTTATAAAATCCTTTTTTACCCTTTGTAAAATTTTGTTGGACTGAAAAAGGGAGACACACCAAAGATTTAACATCCAGAAATAGAAAAAAGTGGAGGTGTATTATTGCATGTTTTGTTGAGTAAAGGGTACATGTATTATTAGTTCTTTACCAGAACCTCTCATTGTTATGCAGTTGGGTATCTAATGTGTAGCTTGGAGAAGAAGGAAAAAGATGGATGAAGCTTCACCTCTTTCTCCCACACAGGCAGAAAGGGAGAACACTCACCCACAAAGGCACCCCAGTCTTTCAATTTTTGGGTGAAAATATATACAAGGTATGTTGCAAGAAACCCCTGCACTGTCAAGATTTTGTAAGGAACTCTTCTAATACAATTGAAATGAGGGGAAGAAAAAGACAACCCTTCTGTGCTATTTAATTCAGCGAAAGCGCCCTTATATTATTGTAAGATTGACAATAAATTTAATAAATTTTATTGTTCTATTGAATTTAGTTAAAAAAGCATACCTGTACTAGCTAGATGTGATAAAAAATTCCTATTATTATCTTAGATTTGACAAAAATTATAAAATATTACAATAGCACATAAAGTGTTTTCTTTTAAATTTGAACGCACAAAGAATGTTTTCTTCTCATTTCAGTACTACAGAGGAATTTTCTTTTATAACACCGTGATAGTGCAGATGCCTTTTATACAATATAACTTAAATATAAAAGCAAAGTAACCTCCATCACATTTATTAGGTACCTCGCAGATAAATGACCAGTTTGGTTTATGTGCATGAGTCACACGCACATATTATAAGAGGGTTAATCCCACGTTGACACATGAATATAGTGTCGAGTTTTAGGATTATAAAACTTTAAAGTCTTTGGATCCCTTCTTACATGATTCTGAGCAACACTCGGGTTGAATTCAGATTGAATTACCAGGTAATGAAGTCGATGTTGGGGTTATGTCTCATATATGGTTTAACATCAATGTGGACTTTGTACCAAATAAGTCTTCAGGCCGAGATTATTTAGGGGATGTTTGGATTCAAGGAAGTGGGCGGTGTGTTAGTCTCACATTAAGGTGGCCCACTAATCTTGGTTAATTAATTAGATTCCTAATTAAAGTTAACTGATATTAAAGATGCCCATATTAAAGTTACATTTATATATATGTTAATAATCACATGAGGTATAAAGGAATCATGATGGGTGGTTTTATCTCAAGGGTTATTTTAGTAAATGTTGGACCCTCTTCTCTCCTCCTGAAAAGAATATAACCTAGGCTCATTATTTGTGAGCAATAAGAGAATCCATCATATTTGCAAGGTTGTGAAAGGAAAATGAGACAGAGAAAAGAAGGGTCTGCATTAGGGTTTCTTGCAGGATTAAAGAGAAGGATCAAAGTCTTCATCCATCTACTTCCTTCAGTTCATCAATGGCTTCAGGTATGATGATTTAGTATTGATTTAATTATGTATTTGATTTCTTGAGATGATTGATTCTAGATCCATGGCAATTTATCCGCATAAAGTTTATACAAATATCTTACATTTGGTATCAGAGCCTGTGTTTTAGAATCAATACATCTTGGATTAAGGATTATGGGAAATTAGGGTTTTTGATAACAGTTCAAAAATCAATTCTTGATCATTTTAATTGTAGAATTTGTAGAGGATTTAATAGCCCTAATATTATGTTCATATTCCTCTAATTATGCAATTAATAGGGATCAAAATTCAGGATTAAGAAACCCTAATTTTCCCTAATTTTGGATTAAGTCGTCGGAACAGGAACTGCCATTTGATAACTGTTTCGTCGACTATTAGTCGACTAGTCATATGTTATAGTCGACTAAGTCTTTATCCCGAAAGTTGAGAACTCTCTGTTTCTAACAGGAGTCGACTTGTATTTTTGATTAGTCGACTAGTAAAGTGTATAGTCGACTAACCATTTTGCCAAGTCGACTAACATTTAACCGAGAGTTTGCCTTCCAACAGGAGTCGACTAATAATATGTGAAGTCGACTGATAAAATTTGTAGTCGACTAATTATATGGGTATAGTCGACTAACTTTTCCTTGCCCTAGTCGACTAGACCTAAATGTATAGTCGACTTGACTTGACCCAAGTCGACTAGTCTTTCCTTGTAGTCGACTAATGGTCGTTTATAATCAATCATTAAAGTATGTTACACATTTAAGTTGTTGCGTTAATATTGATTGATGTTGGTCAAGTAATAGAATTGGAGTATTATAGTATTAGTCAAATAAAAGATTAGAGAATATTATTGGTTAGTTTTGTATTCATAAGGCTTATTGATTTAGTAGTTGCCAAAGTGACCTATGTTAGTAAACCTTATGAATATACAACTACATAAAAGACTTGTCAATGTAGGTGACATTAAAAACAATAATACTCTCGATGGCGGTTCTAGTTAGGAGATTGAGACTGGCCCAAAGGAAAGTCTCTTTCAAATAATTAGGAACCGGGGTAGGGTAGTGTAATTTATGCAACTTAGTGGTGTAGAATTGGATACCCAAAGGTAACATGACTTACTGTCTAAGTAGCATAAATTATATTAGACCTACATAGGTGATAAAAGAGTCTCACCTAAAGAGTGAACACTAGATATGCTTAGGTTTCGCCCAAAGAAGAAATCAAAGTGATATCAATAGTTCATCTTAATTAAATTTAAAATTTTGTATTGATTCGAGGCATTAATGTGAGCTTGTCCTATTATGTTTCAGTGAACGTCCCTACTTCCCTTCACACTCATGCCACTAGCATTCCAGCCCTGGATGGTACAAACTTCTCTGAGTGGTTTGAGCATGTACAGTTTACACTGGGTGTTCTGGACCTAGACATGGCTCTTTTAGTAGAGAAACCTAATGAAGTGACTGCTGAAAGTACAGCAGACCAGGTTAGCCATGCCAAAACCTGGGAAAGGTCGAATAGACTCAGTCTCATGTTCATCAAGATGACCATAGCCAATAACATCAAGACTTCACTCCCACATACTACTAGTGCATCTGAACTTTTAACTGCTGTTAAAGACCGATTTAAGTCTGCAGATAAGTCATTAGCTGGCACCCTTATGGCTGAACTGACTACCATGAAATATGATGGTAATAGAGGAGTTCAACAACACATTCTAAATATGACTGATAAGGCTGCGAAGTTAGGATCACTGGGAATGAAAGTGGATAAATCCTTCTTGGTACAGTTCATCCTCAACTCACTTCCCTCTCAGTTTGGGCCATTCAAGATCCACTATAATACTCATAAGGATAAGTGGAATCTGAATGAGCTGACTGGTATGTGTGTACAAGAGGAAGTGAGACTGAGGCAAGAAGGGCATCACTCAGTGTTGGCAGTAACTCAAGGAGCTATCCATAAGAAAGGTAAATATGGAAGAGGTAAGAGGTTTCCATCAAAGAAAGGGAATGACCATGGGGAAATTAGCCAAGGTCATGGAAAGTCTTTCACTGTCAAATGCTACTTTTGTGGCAGAAAAGGACATGTGAAGAAGGACTGCAACAAGAGGAAAGCTTGGTTCGAAAAGAAAGGTATGAATCTTTCTTTTGTATGTTATGAATCAAATCTTGCTGAAGTTCCTTCTAATACTTGGTGGATTGACTCTGGAGCCACAACTCACATAACTAATTCAATGCAGGGATTCCTTACAACCCGGAAACCGAAGGAAAGTGAGAGATTTGTCTTTATGGGGAACCGTCTCAAAGTGAAGGTCGAGGCTGTTGGTACTTACCGACTACTCTTAGAGACGGGTCATCAGATGAATCTTGAGGACACTTTTTATGTACCTTCGATTTCTAGGAACTTAATGTCATTATCCAAATTAGATGTTGTTGGATATTCTGTTTTATTCAGTTGTGGAAAACTCAGTTTAATGTTTAATTCAATGTCGGTTGGACATGGAATTTTATGTGATGGTTTATATAAAATTTCATTGAATGATGAGTTTGCACAATCTCTATTATCTCTGCATTCGAATGTTGGTATTAAACGTGGCTTAATTAATGAAAATTCCTCTATCTTGTGGCATAGACGACTGGGGCATATCTCCAGGGATAGAATAGTAAGATTAGTGAAGAATGGGATTTTGGATAACCTAAACTTCACTGATTTTGATGTGTGTGTAAATTGCATAAAAGGAAAGCAAATCAAACACACTAAGAAAGGTGCCACGAAAAGTAAAGAGCTTCTTGAGATAATTCATACAGATATTTGCGGACCACTCTCCATTCCATGTTTTACGGGAGAGAGATATTTCATTACCTTTATAGATGATCTGTCACGTTATGGTTATGTGTATCTAATTCATGAAAAGTCTCAGGCTGTTGACATCCTTGAGGTGTTCATTACAGAAGTCGAGAGACAATTAGATAGAAAAGTTAAAATCATAAGATCAGATCGAGGTGGTGAATTTTATGGTAGATATGATGAGTCAAGACAACATCTTGGCCCATTTGCCAAATTTCTAGAAAAGCATGGTATTTGTGCTCAATACACAATGCCAGGTACGCCTCAGCAGAATGGAGTTGCTGAAAGGCGAAACCGAACACTTATGGATATGGTTAGGAGCATGATGAGCTTCTCTAATGTACCTAATTCATTGTGGAATGAAGCCTTAAAGACTGCTATATATATCTTGAACAGAGTTCCTAGTAAGGCAGTCCCAACAACTCCTTTCGAGTTGTGGACTGGTAGGAAACCTAGTTTAAGACATTTACATGTTTGGGGTTGTCCAGCAGAGGCTAGAATATATAATCCACAAGAAAAGAAATTAGACTCAAGAACAATATCTGGGTATTTCATTGGTTATCCAGAAAAGTCTAAGGGGTACAAATTTTATTGTCCTAACCATAGTACAAGAATTGTTGAAACTGGTAATGCCAGATTCCTTGAGAATGGTGAAATTAGTGGGAGTGATGAACCAAGAAAGGTAGATCTTGAGGAGGTAAGGGTAAATATCCCAATACCCTTTCCTTCAAGAGAAATTGTTGTCCCTCAACTTGATCATCAAGCTGAGATACCAGAACAACATAATGGTGTTGGTTCACCACTCCATGAGGATATCGCCATTGAAAATGTTGTAGAACCACCACAACCGGCAGCTTTGAGAAGATCTCAAAGGGAAAGAAGATCTGCCATTTCAGATGATTATGTGGTGTATCTACAGGAATCTGATTATGATAATGGGATAAATAAAGATCCAATTTCATTTTCACAAGCCATAGAATGCAATGATTCTAGTAAATGGGTTGATGCTATGAATGAAGAGTTGAAATCTATGGACCATAACAAAGTCTGGGATCTCGTCGAATTGCCTAATAACTGTAAGAAAGTTGGGTGTAAATGGGTCTTTAAGACCAAGCGCGACTCCAAAGGCAATATCGAACGATATAAGGCCAGACTTGTGGCTAAAAGTTTCACTCAGAAGGAAGGCATTGATTATAGAGAAACCTTCTCTCCAGTATCAAAGAAGGACTCTCTTAGAATCATTATGGCCCTTGTAGCTCATTATGATTTGGAGTTACATCAAATGGACGTGAAAACAGCTTTTCTGAATGGAGATTTGGATGAGGAAATTTGCATGGAGCAACCTGAAGGGTTCGCAAAGGAAGGAAAAGAACACTTGGCTTGCAAATTAAAGAAATCCATATACGGACTTAAACAAGCTTCCAGGCAATGGTATATAAAGTTTAATGATACCATTACCTCTTTCGGATTTACAGAAAACACTGTTGATCAGTATATATATCTAAAGATTAGTGGGAGCAAGTTTATTTTTCTGGTTCTGTATGTGGATGATATCTTGTTAGCCAGTAGTGATATTGGATTACTGTATGAAACTAAAAGCTATCTTACCAAGAACTTTCAGATGGTTGATATGGGTGAGGCAACTTATGTTATTGGCATAGAGATCTTCAGGGATAGATCTCGAGGATTGCTAGGATTGTCTCAGAAAGGGTATATCAATCGAGTCTTGGAAAGATTTCATATGGAATTGTGTTCAACCAGTTGTGCACCCATAATGAAGGGTGACAAATAAGTAGTAGTCAGTGTCCTAGAAATGACTTAGAAAAGGGTCAAATGCAGAAAGTTCCGTATGCGTCAGCTGTTGGGAGCTTGATGTATGCACACACTTGTACCAGGCCAGATATCAGTTTTGCTGTTGGGATGTTAGGAAGATACCAGAGCAATCCAGGAATGGAGCACTGGAAATTAGCTAAGAAGGTAATGCGGTATCTTCAAGGGACGAAGGACCATATGCTCACATATAGGAGATCAGATCAGTTGGAAGTGATAGGCTATTCGGACTCAGATTTTGCTGGTTGCCCAGATAGCAGGAAGTCTACTTCAGGCTTCATATTCTTGCTAGCAGGTGGGGCAATCTCGTGGAAGAGTGTAAAGCAGTCTATCACTGTTTCATCCACGATGGAGGCTGAGTTCATAGCTTGTTTTGAAGCCTCGAATCATGCATTATGGTTAAGGAATTTTATCTCAGCACTTGGCGTAGTTGACTCTATTGCCAGGCCACTGAAGATATATTGTGATAATACAGCAGCCGTTTTCTTCTCTAAGAATGGTAAGTACTCTAATGGTTCCAGACACATGGAACTTAAGTACATGGTGGTTAGAGAAAGAGTTCAGAAACAGAAAGTGTCAATTGTAAGTATAACTACCACTTTAATGGTTGCTGATCTAATGACAAAGGGATTGCCTCCAAAGACATTCAAGGAACATGTTGTTAGAATGGGTCTTTTGAGCAATCTGTAAATGTATGTTTTTGGTACTTATGTAATTGACAATATTGCGCAATAAAAGTTTGTTTCTGTATTTCCTGTTATCCAATTATGTGTGCACATATTATGTATGGATGTTTGTTAAACAGGAAATGTCTTTACAAGATAATTACAGGGGTCATTTTGGTTATGGACTCAATTAGTAAGGGTTATCAATGTTGTGGTACATAGAAGGGAGTATGACGTGGATGTTATATAACCCCTATGACTCGCATTGGTGGTCCAAACTAATTGCAGTATTACAGTTTTTCATATTTGGGCTTATCAGTTGTTGTTTTTAAAATTCATGATCATGTGTCAAAGTTTTTCAGTATGGAATCTAATGGAGTCAAAATGTTTGAAAAATGAGTCTTTTCTTTTATTTGTTTTCTAAAGTTTTAACCTAATCGGTTTAGTGGTCCAAGTGGGAGAATGTTAGTCTCACATTAAGGTGGCCCACTAACCTTGGTTAATTAATTGGATTCCTAATTAAAGTTAACTGATATTAAAGATGCCCATATTAAAGTTACATTTATATATATGTTAATAATCACATGAGGTATAAAGGAACCATGATGGGTGGTTTTATCTCAAGGGTTATTTTAGTAAATGTTGGACCCTCTTCTCTCCTCCTGATAAGAATATAACCTAGGCTGTAACACCCGGATTATTAAACCCTGAGTTAAAGTAATATTATTGGCTAATAATATTTTCCTAGAATTATGCATGGATGTATATGATGCATGAATTGATCGTATTAAATACTGGGTGTATTCACTGTGTGAAATACTCGTATAAATACCGGGTATTGGTATTCATACCTATTTTTGGTTGTATTAAATAAATTGGAAAATGAAAATGAAAATATAAAAATAAAAGAAAAATATAAAATAAATAATTAATGTGAGTATGGGATGTATGGTGAGTAGGTGGGAGTAGGTGGGGTGGGGAGAGATAAATCTCTCCATGATCACTCTCTCTCTCTCACTCCCGTTCACTCACTCCCTCTCTCTCTCTCTCTCTCACACTCACGCACACCCTCTCTGGGGTGTTGACCGGCGGCACGCCGGAGGCCGGACGAGCGCCGGCGGCGCGGGGCAGGCGCGGCGACCGCCGACCAGTGGCCGGGCGCGTGGTGGGGGGAGCAACAGGCCCCCACCCTTTATCTCTTCCTCTCTCCCTCGAGCTCCGGTGGCGGAGCGGTGGCGGAGCAGCGCCGGAGCGGCGCTGGAGGCCGCGCCGGCTGCGGCAGCGCCGGACCGGGCCGGCCAGGCCGGCGGCGGAGGCCGCAAGGCCGGCCGCCCGCGCGCGCTCGAGCAGCAACAGCGCGTGCTGCTGCTGCTGCTGTTGGGTTTAAAAACCCATTCGGGTTTGGGTTTAAAACCCGAACCCATTAAGACCCAACCCGCTTTATAAGGTAAATTTTATTTTAGCCCTGAAAGATTAAATAATTACTTTGGGGCCCCTGAAAAATTACAAACAACCCCCTGACTATTTTCAGTTATTACGTATCTAACCTTTTATATTGGTGTTGGTTTCCGGACGATATCTTGGCCATCCGAAGTCGGATTCAGACGATTCTTGAGCCGTTGTGATCGTGGAAACGAGAGCTACACATCTGGTATATCAGTATATGGTATTGAATGTCCAAAATTTATCGATATACCCGGTGAGTGGAACTCCTAACTCCAGTCTGTTTTTCCCCAATTTAGAAATAATTGTTGTTGGAAAATTTGTGATAATATGGATTCGTTAGAACTAAGAGATTACGTCATTGAAAAGATGATTATGATAGTTATTGTAAAAGTGAATTGGTGTTATGGAACCGAAATCCAAACAGAGTATCCGAATAATGAATTACGGATATGTTATGTATATGCGTGTGAGAACCTAATACGGGTATGATACCAAATTGAGAATTGTTATTTAAAATTCGTATAACATGACCATTAAGAGTCTGTAAGGATATTAAAATGATTGCGCATAGGCGTATGCCACATAAGTTATGTGTTTGTGGAATTTTGAGCATCATGTATATGTTGCGAGTATTTATTAGAATTTAGAACCGAATAACTAAACACTGGGCTTTGATAGAATTTGTTAAGTGTAAATCTTCAGCTAATACCATCTATCCGTCTGTGACGAGTATTGAAGTTACTTAACTTGAAAATTGTTAAGTGGGTAAAGTCTACCCCTGATTCCTTTAAACACTGTATTGCATATGTATTAACTAATAAGATAAGAATGATGGTTTGTAAGTGAGGATTGATATTATATGGTAGTGATATCTAAGTCATTATGAAAGTTGAAGTTATGGATAATAATAATCGGACGGTGGTTGGTTAACTCCGGTGTACCCAGTGAGTAGACTAAATAGTATCAATGGGAAATCAATTACCGATCACGAATGTGTATTTATTAATAAGAGATAATTAGAAATCAGTTAAGATAAAAGATCACTTGACCCATCAACCATGATTGGATAATTATAGAATCAGTTATATTGATACTGGTATAAGCAGAATCCTAGGTTGATATTAGGATTTAACTAAGCAAATGAACATGGGAATTATCTTCGAGTAACTCGACGTGACCGTGGTATAGAAAACTCTGCTAAATGGGATACATGTAATTGATGCAGTATGATAGAAATAGCGTACTGGTTAAAATATTGAAGGTTTTGTTAATATTGATAACTCGGATGGAATCGGGACATTTCTGTTAATTAGCCATTGTGAACGCGAACCGATAATGATGGAACTAATCAAGTAATTGATAACGAACTGAATTAGAGTAACTGAATTCCTAATACTACCGAACATGCTCCATAAATAGCTTGGACGTCAAAGCTTATTGTTAAGCTAAGTACGCGGAATACTCAAATGTGATGTAGTATGTGAGTATTGACCTTGCGAATACTGTTTTCATATTTGCTGTGTTTCATGATTAAGCAATTTGATAGATAAATAGTTAAGATTTATCGAACCTAATGAGAGGTGGAAGAATAAAACCTTTGAACCAGAACTCGCAAGTAGATACCGCACTTTTGGCAATTAATGTTTATTAAGGAAAACTACTGATAAGATCAGGTCTGATGATTATCAGATAATGGATGACCGGTGATGTTGCAAAGTATCAAGCGGGTGATTAACTGGTGAAAACCTGTTAGAGTCAGTATTGGGTAAACCGGACAATTTAATATTAAGTATATCGATTATGATGAATAATTCGATATCAACAAAGCAATACCGATAGTATTGAACTATTATTGTGGTATGCCTACTCGATATACCAGAGACTTTCAGGTATTCTTATAATTGATTTAGCAGAACATCGGAATCCTCTATTAGGTTTGGGAGTCACATCTTTATAGTGACATCGATTCTATCTAACCGGTAAGAGTTAGATAATTACTTAATAATTGAAAGTTAGTAATACCGACGAAAGATTGAGCGTCGGGTCAATGAGATTAGTAATCCAGTATGGGTAAGTGATATGTGTATGTGTACGCATGTACATATGTGTGTGATTGATTCACATGCAAACGCAGATAACGATTCGGCTAGTAAATGACTGTATGGTTTGGAACTAAAAGATAGAAATAAGCAATAGTAAAACATGCCGCATAAAAGCCAGTAGCGTTAACACCTGTATTAGTAGGACCTGGGATAAATTTGGGCTGTACCAAATAAAATACTAAAACCAGTCCTTACGTGAAATAAAGGACAATTATGATGTTAAAAGTGTAATAATTCATTAATATCAGAATTGTCGTGTAACTATCACTGGTATCAGAAATAATGAGAAGATTTTGAATTTAATCAAGTTGTAACCAATAGACAGTTTGCCGGAGGATAAAAGAGGCAAATGATGACTAATCCCGACTGTTAATTATATGATAGTGGTGAATGAGTATTATGATTAGAAAAAGCGAATACGGTACTACGAGTCAGAACTTGACCGGTGAGATATTGGGGATCCTTAAGTTGGATACTATCATGAGTAGTGTGTGATGTCATATGGATATTGCGGAAGGCAATATTGAACCATACTTCAACTGATCTAGTGAGAAAGATTAGGCCCTCTAAGAGTTGTGTTGTGATCATGACTATATATATATATATATGAAGTACGATCATGCTACAAACTGGAAACCGGAGAGGTGATTATAAGAGACTAACGAGTAAGTCAAGTATTGCAAAATCATTGAGATTGTGTGATAATAAAATATGGGTCGCGTGTACACAGAAGAATACTTATGTTAAGTAACAGATAATAGAAAGAGTCTATGATTCATAAGCTGCAGTATCAATTGCAAGTAGAAAGCATTGAAACTGATTTCTGACATTGCTCAACTGCATAATACTTCAAGTACAATGGTAGTATAATACAAACTCTATTTTGAATGACTTCACTCACTGAGCTGTTGAGCTCACCCCACCACAGATTGATATTTTCAGGTTACGGCAAGGCGAAGGTCCGACTTAGAGCTGCAAGGATGTTCCCCTGAGATGACGTATGTACTTATTGTAGAATGTGATCCTTTTGTAAACGTTGATGTTATTAGTCATTGTGAGTTAGAATATTATATTGGAAAAGCACTCTTTTGTATATGTTTATTTGATGAACCTTGGGATGAACTATATGATGAAAATGAGATTTATAAGTAGGCTGATGTTAGCCGAAATCTAAATTATTGTATTGAGATGGAGTCTATATTTTAGAGGAGATGCTGCAGAAATTTCTTTAGTATATTCTGATTAACCAACAATAAGGTTGATGATCATGAAATTTTGAGGTAATTAAACCTGGAACCGTTACATAGGCTCATTATTTGTGAGCAATAAGAGAATCCATCATATTTGCAAGGTTGTGAAAGGAAAAGGAGACAGAGAGAAGAAGGGTCTGCATTAGGGTTTCTTGCAGGATTAAAGAGAAGGATCAAAGTCTTCATCCATCTACTTCCTTCAGTTCATCAATGGCTTCAGGTATGATGATTTAGTATTGATTTAATTATGTATTTGATTTCTTGAGATGATTGATTCTAGATCCATGGCAATTTATCCGCATAAAGTTTATACAAATATCTTACACGGTGCTCTCTCGAAAAAATTGAATCATGTAAAAATTCTTATTGATTGCAAAGAAGATTATAACAGACAAAATTTGATTACAAAAGGGAAGAGCGATTGAGTGAATCTCCTCTTTTTTTAAAACTGGGTACCTCATGTGTCGATGCAGAGTGAATATTATTCTCTGTTGACCGACTGAGCGAAAATCTTCTCTTGGATCATCTTGAGGATGCTCTCGAAGAGATTGAAATAACTCCACTTAAACGCAACAAGTGTTAAGCTTTTTTTTTAAAGAAAAAAAGTTTCTTCCTCTCTCTCTCTCCCTCCCTCCCTCTCTCTCTCTCAAATCCTCCAAAAAAGCCTTTTTCCCTCATAACTTTCATAGTTATTTATAGGGGGATTTGGGATAGATTGTCCCCTAAAAGCTCTCCATAACAGGGATTAACTCCCCATATTACATGAGTTTTAATTGACCCAGTAATGGGGGCAGTTATAACTGAAACGTGGGTGTCGCGTCGGATGCGGACCACGCTTTGCTGTTAGACGCGAAGCTCACAGGTTTCCCTGAGTTGTGTCTGAGTGGGAACGCGAAGCTCATAGGCTTGCGTTTGATGCAAAGTGCAGAGCTACTTCGACTTGCGTTTGATGAGCAGCGCGAGTGTCACGTCTAGCCTTTGAACGCGACCCTCGTGTTTCCTGTATGATGACATCCGCGTTTGGGTTGAGATCCATTTTCGCGTCTGACTTGAGACTCGCGTCTGAGTTGAGAGTGACCCTTGCATTTGGTGAGGTTCGCGTACAAGTGTTTGTCCATAGTGATTTTTACACAGCCTACAGGCGGAAGTGAGAAAATGAGAAGTGTCATTTCCCACTTTCACTGTCCATCCAAACACCATAAAAGAAAAATGAAAAAAAAAACCCTTTTCTTTCCTCTTTTCTCTTTTTCCTTTTACACAATCATTTCCTCACTCTCAAGGTGTTACAGTTATTTTGTGGTTATGTAAATCTCATTTGTAATAAGTTGTAGTTCAAAATAATTAATTTTGTGGGCATGTAAATCTTACTTGCATTTTAATTACAATCCAAATTTTCATAATTAATTTTTAATTTTATTTTACTGTTAACTTTATAGTCAACCTTTTCACTTTCATTTTCATATTATCAACCAAATATTAGAAAAAATATTACATTTGTTTAATTATATTTTCTAATTACTATCCAAACACCGAAAAAGAGACACAAATTCTCATTTTTCAAAAGAAAAGAATAATACTTTTCAATTTCTCACTTTCACCTGCTACCGGGGCATGCAAACAGCCCTTAGCAATGTCCGCATCACTAAACAATGAATAGTGTTAGGATTTGTGGGTTTTCACTGTATAGTATTTTTTGTGCGTGTAAAAAATGGCTTGGGGTGACTTGGACAAGACGTAAATGAGAAAGGCACATGAGCAGAGGATGCAGTTGGTTTAAAGAGATGAGTGGCCATCTTTTATTACTTTTATATTCTTTTGTTTCACAATAGATTTCTCCTATCACGTGCCCCGTGGATGCAAATGCCCGTTCTTTCTTTTTCTCCTGATTGTAATTTTAACACGTTAGTGTGATAGATATCAAGAAGAGGTGTTGAGATCGGACGTGGGAATCTCCATCCATAACAGCAGATTGCTAATCACTTAATTTATTTGGGGATGGTTATTTGTCATTTTCATCATTTGCGTTGAACCCTTCAAGCTTTTCATTTTGACGTCGGTTTCAATCCTATTCGATAGTTATACTGAGCCATCATTGTTGGTATTGACAATCGAAAGTGACATAGCCTTGTGTCCTTCCTTGTGTCCTTGTCTTGATTTTGAATTTTTTTCGCTAAAATTCAACTTTGAATATTCGAAAACAAAATTTATTCTATTAAAATTAATTTATATTATTCAAGTACTCATAAATTAAAACAGACCACATAAATAATAAGTTTGTTAGCTTAACGTATATAACATTTGAAGCCTAAAAAAAATTAGTTTGTATAAGTTTTTAAATATTTAAATCATAATGAAATAGTCAGATGGAGAATTTGTACGTTTAAATAGAAAGATCTAACCAACTCACTACTTCTGGTCGTCCATTTTGTACTGCTTGATGGATGTGCAAAAAGTATTCAAAATACTTGATTTTTTTTTATAAAAAATAATATAAATCAACTTCAACGGAGTGAATCTTATATTCGAATATCGAAGAGTTGAATTTGAGTGAGAAAGATTCAAGCTCAAATCTTTTTGAAAGGACACGAATCTATCTCATTGAAATTCTATAATTCGAAAAAACCCTCAATTTATTGTATATTAATGTTGGAATGTTCTATTGTCTCACAGATTGGTCACAAAATCCAGATGAAAAAAATTATGAAAAACATGACTAAAAGATTAACTAATAATTTAATTTCTACTAATGAATAGCTAATGGTATTTTTTCTATCAGAGTGACATTTAGCGTCGTGATAATACAGTAATCTGGTCTGAGATTATCAATATTAGGTTATAACACTAACACTCTTGTTATATTTTAAAATAAAATAGTCAATTGGAATATAACATATCATTTTCCAACTATCTAACTTATTTTTATATTATTAGATGGAGAGAAAATATTTGTACCTCGTTGACTATCCTCAATTCATCAGTGTTTCATTGACCAAGAATTGACCGAAGGATAAGAAGGGAAAAAAAAAAAAGATTTCGTTCAATGTTCTTTTATTTTCTTTCAATCAGGTGTTGTCGATTGTTATCTGTTTTAGTTAACTCTCAGTTGGTGGACGGGGTCTCCATTCGTCCGTGTCCACAGGTTACAACCATTGTGGGCCCTTCATCTCTCACGCAAGAAAGCACCTCAATTAGTGACACAAAAACTGGACTTCGGTGGTAAGGTGATCTGATGATGAGGTGATCAGATCTGAGCTGTAGATATCGCGGCGATGCTAGTGGGAGATCTGGACAAGGGTTGGATGAGTCTGAGTTGCAGACGACGCAACTGCGATGGGGGAGAAGCCACAACTTCGTTGAGCGTGTTCGAGGGGTTTTGTTTTTTCTTTTTTTTCCCACCTTTTTAGTTTTTTTAAAGGATTAAATTGTGTATAAGTGTTTCATGTAGGGATATCAATTGGACCGGGCCGGACACCCCACTTGGGTACGGCCCGCTTTGGCACGGGCCCGGCCTGGGTAAAGCGGCCCATGGCCCGCCCGGACTGGCCCGTCCCCGCCCCTCCGCCGCCCCTCCCCAACCCACCACCCCACCCCCCCACCCGCCACCCTCATATCCGGCCGCCACGCCCCTCCTCCGCCCATCGCCCCTCCCACCACTACGTCGCCGCCCTCCTCCCCGGTGCCCCTCCCATCGCCACTCCGTCGCCTCCTCCTTCGCCTTCACCTCCGCCGCCCACCACCCCTCCAATTCCAACACCTCGCCCTCGAGAAATAAAATGTAAAAAAAATAAAATTGTAAGCGCCCTGGTTCAAACTGCGGATTATGTGTGAGTAAAACAAATTTGATGACCAACTACGCCATCCAACTGTTAGTGTAAATAATAGAGAGAAACTATTTAGCACTGTAATATATATTTTTATTTTTTTAAAAATATCTGGCTCGGGCCGTCACGGCTCCAGCCCGACCGGGGTCACGATCTGGACCCGAATCCTTAAGGCAAGCTGTGGTGGTGGTGGTGGTGGTGGGGGGGGGGGGGGGGCACAGCCGCATCTTGGCCCGTCGTGCCAAGGCTGGGCCGCCCGGGCTGTTTGATACCCCTAATTCCATGCATATTTTTATCTTTCTGATTTGAGAATGCTTCGTTAAGTTTTTATTAAAGAAATCCTGATAGTGTTTCACCTCAAGGTTTTATCTTAAAAAATAATAGTGACACAGAAACAAAATTATGCGCTTTCTCAAGATGCAGCAATTTCTTTTCTTCTCAATTTGTCAGAAAAATGATTGTGGGCTATTATAAACTCGTACTCGTGTGACCCTACGTGACCATACGATATGAAAACGCGCAGTGACAGACGAAGCCAAAAATGATTTTCTTTTAAGATTTATACAATTAAGACCTCAAAAGGGGGGGAAAAATTTAAGAAAATATTGTTGTGCGCTGACAACAACCAGATAGAGGAAAACCTTAGATCTTAGATGCAAAAGAACAATACTATCAACAGCAAAACACACAATCTCAGAGAAAGAACACAAACTCAGATTTAACGAGGTTCGGCCTTTTCGCCTATGTCCTCGGGGCAAGAGAAAGGGGATTTCTATTGATTTTTAGTAATCAATACAAGTTTACAGATCTGATTATCAAGAGAGTTCTGCCTCTTTGCTATCTTCTCTCACATAAACCCTAGAAATCCATTCAGCCTTTAAATAGGCTTCAAACTAGCGTTTTCCCGAAACAGTCCGACCCGACTGTCGGTCGACCGGCCTGTCGACCGTGCCTAACCGAGAGTTAGGCACTTTCAGTCGGTCGACCGGGCGGTCGACCGCTCTCCTTCTGCGGTCGACCGGATCGGTCGACCGCTACTCCTTTGTGCATGTTGTGTATGTCCGTGCACGACGGTCGACCGGGCGGTCGACCGTTCTGCTGCTTCTGTCGACGGTCGACCGGACCGGTCGACCGTGCGCCTGCTGTTGCGGCTGTTTCCTTGCTACGGTCGACCGAACGGTCGACCGTGCTGCTGTTTCTGCTGCTACTGGATTGCTGAATTTCTGGATCTGAGCCGAACTTTCTCGACTTCCTCTCTCTTCCTACAATTCTCCACCTTGGTGAAGATTTCTCCAAATCTGAGCCGAACTGACCATCGAACCGAAAAGTAGCTGCACCAGTGTGGTTGCCTACGTACCCTGCCCAAGGGATCAAGCCATCCGTAGTTCATCCAAATGAGCTTCAACAAGCTCATGCTACATGAAGGACGTGGAGTAAAGCCTTACATGTGCAAACTTGACTCCTAACACCACCTTGGTAAGCATGTCGGCTGGATTTTCTGATGTGTGAATCTTCAGCAGTTCAATATCACCCTCATCTAGAATCTCCCAAACAAAATAGAACCTGACGTCGATGTGCTTCGTCCGTGCATGATAAACTTGGTTCTTGGCTAAATAAATATCACTCATACTGTCATAGTTGATCTTCAGAAGATCCTGATCCACCCCAAGTCATCAAGCAAACCTTGAAGTCAAATTGCCTCCTTCATAGCCTCCGTCATGGCCATATACTCGGCCTCTGTGGTAGACCATGCGACGGTAGACTGTAGTGTGGAGCGCCAACTCACCGGTGTTTGAGAGAATGTCAAAACATACCCCGTTGTAGACCGGCGCTTGTCAAGGTCACCAGCATAGTCGGAATCAACATATCCGTTACAATCTTGCTTCCCTGTGGAGTCCTTCTCAAATACCAGACCAACATCAATGGTACCTTTGATGTACCTCAGAATTCACTTCACTGCCTCCCAATGACCCTGTCCCGGATCATGCATATATCTACTGACCATAGAGACGGCTTGTGACAGATCTAGTCTCGTACACACCATAGCATACATAAGACTACCGACTGCGCTAGCATATGGGACGTGAGTCATGTACTCACGTTCTTCAATGTTCTTTGGAGACATCTTAGCAGATAACTTGAAATGAGGAGCCAGTGGCGTACTTACAGGCTTCGCATCCTTGCCGATGTTGAACCTCTGAAGTACCTTTTGCAAATACCTCTTTTGTGTCAAGCTAACCCTGCCAACCTTTCGGTCTCGTGTGATTTCCATGCCTAGCACCTTCCTTACTTCACCAAGATCCTTCATCTCAAACTCCAAAGATAGATCTCTCTTCAGTGCATCAATCGCGGATCTAAACCTTGAAGCAATAAGCATATCATCTACATACAGAAGTAAATAGATCCCCTGTCGGTAGCTTGTTGTAGTACACATATGGGTCTGGCTGCGTGTGTACTTCTTCCCTCTAATGAAGCTGTCGAACCGCTTGTACCACTATCTTGGAGACTGCTTTAGTCCATACATCGACTTCTTCAGCTTACACACCATTTGTTCCTTCCCTGCAGTCTTGAACCCTGTTGGCTGAGTCATGTAGATCTCTTCATCTAGATCGCCGTGGAGAAAGGCGGTCTTCACATCGAGTTGATCAAGGTCCAAGTCGTACTGTGCCACCAAAGCCAATAAGATACGAATTGACGAATGCTTCACAACAGGAGAAAAACCTCATTATAGTCAATTCCTTCCCTTTGAGCATAACCTTTAGCTACCAATCTGGCCTTGTAGCGCACCGAATCTTCTTTGAGAGATCCCTGCTTCTTTGCATACACCCACTTACAGCCTATCGCCTTTTTCCCTTTGGGCAACCTAGTAAGTTCCCAAGTGTCGTTCTTATAGAGAGATTTCATGTCTTCTTCCATGGCTTCTTTCCACATTTTTGATTCTAAACTGATTTCAGCTTCTCTGAAGGTGGACGGGATAGCCTCCTCAACGACCGAAAGTGCATTTGCCACGACCATATCTGTAGTGAGCTAACCTGGTCTCCTAGTGTTTCTCCTTGGTCTTTCAACTGCAGTAGAGTCAGGAACATTACCTATGACCTGCTCTTGACCCTCTTCATCATCAGCATCTTCCTCATTTGCTTGATCATTACTCTGTGTCACCCTAGGTATGATCCTCACTGATGTTGAACTTTCTAGAGATGGTGGATTTGCATCATTCTCCACCTGCTGCGATACAGATTTGGTCTTGCTAGTCTCCACCTGCTGAGAGACCTTAGGCTTCATCATAGAAGCCTCATCAAAAGTGACATCCCTGCTGAGTAGAAATTTCCTGTCCGTTGGATCCCAAATCTTGAACCCTTTGATTCCCCTCTTGAAACCGACGAACACACCCTTCTTTGCTCTTGGGTCTAACTTATCATCTTTGACATGATAATAGGCTGGACAACTAAACACCCTTAGCAAATCATAGTCAGCAGCTGTCTTTCCCGATCAAACTTCGAGAGGAGTTTTTCCCTCTATCGCAGACGACAACAACCTGTTCACAAGGTAGCATGCATATGCCAAAGCCTCAGCCCAGAAGTTCTTGATAAACTGGCATTGGACAACATACACCGAACCTTCTCTAGCAAGGTCCTATTCATCCTTTCTGCTACCCCATTCTGATCCCGATTCGATCATCGGATGGGCTGTCCATTTCACCAGCACCTTCCTCTTCCTCGCAAGCAAGTCGACGGTCAATCAAAGAAACCTGTTGCGGTGTCTCCCTCACTGTGAAGTGTCTCTCTATGCCCTCATCAAGACATAGCTGAAGGAAAAGATCGGACTTGTATTCTCCTCCATTATCTGAACGGAGGACCTTGATTTTCCTTCCCGTACTTCTCTCCAAGTTCTTTTTCCACTTCACAAACAGTTTTAGGACTTCCCCTTTGTGTCTCATGGTATATACCCAGCAACGCCTAGAATAGTCATCAATAAATGACACAAAGTAACAGTTACCTCCAATTGATGCAGTCTTGGTAGGTCCCCAAACGTCAGTGTGAACATAGTCCAGAATCCCCTCGGTGCAATGTGTTGCTGTGCCGAACTTCACCTTGGTCTTCTTCCTGATGATACAGTGTTCACAGAATTCCATCTTGCAGGTTCCGGCACCCTTCAATAACCCTTGCCTTGCAAGAGTTTGCAACGACTTTTCTCCTGCATGTTCCAGCCTCATATGCCACAGCCTGGTTGATTCTTCATCTGAACCGGTAGAAGCCGCCACTTGCCCTGTCACAGTACTACCCTTCAAGTAGTATAGATTGTTCCGGCGATCGGCCTTCAATACCACCATAGAGCCTTTGGTCATCTTAAGGACTCCTTCCCTAATTGACACCACTAGGTCCAATGACTCCAAAGCTCCAACAGAGATCAGGTTTCTCTTCAATTGAGGTACATACCTCACTTTCTTCAGTTCCCTTATCATCCCATCAAACATTTTTATTTAGATTGTACCTACACCCTCCATGATACATGGATGATCATCGCCCGTAACGACTGAACACCCCTCCAGCTTCTCAAAGTTATAAACTAATCCCTATTAGGGCACACTTGGTATGTAGCACCAGTATCCAAAATCCACTCATTATCTCCTGAGTAGCCAACGATGAGAGTAGTGACAGAGAATGAGAAAACCGACGAGTCCGAGTCTGATCCACCTGCCTGTGAAGTACTGCTCTGAGTACTGACCACCTTTGCAAGATTTGCCTCAGTCTTCGACTCCTTCTTCTTCCCTTTAGCTGTTGGACAATCCACTTTTCAGTGCCCTAATTCTCTACAGAAGACACATGGTTCTTCTTCAGATCCCTATAACCCGGCCTGGACTTCGATCTCCCTCTTTCATCTTTGCCCTTCCTATATGAACCCCTGCCTCTTACTGCTAGTGCCTCTGCTGATGAGCTTGACTGAGAAGGCTGTCTGTCCTTTCTCCTCGTCTCATAATTTGTCAAAGCAGACGACACTTCATGATAGTCAAGTGTCTGTCTCCCATTAATGAAGGTTAAGGTGAATGTCTCATACTCTTCCGCCGGGAGAGAGTTCAAGAGGATTACCGCCTTGTCTTCTTCATCTATCTTGACATCCACATTGACCAAATCTGTAAGAAGTTTCGTGTAGCGATTTAGATGTTCATTCACGGAGCATCCCTTCTTCATCTGAAACCCATACAGCTTGCTTTTCAGCTGCAATCTCGATTCAATACTCTTGGTCAGATATTTCCTTTCAAGGATCTCCCACAACTGCCTCGCAGATGCCTCGTGTAACACAAGATATTTGATGTCTTGTGTTAGATACGATCTAATCAAGCCACACGCAGATCGGTTCATCTTCTCCCACTCTTCTTCAGTGGTTGTGCTTCGCTTCTTCTCCAGAAGTAGAGTATCCTCGAGGTTCGATGCATTTAGGGCATCCATAACCTCGCACCTCCACATCCCAAAATTGTTAGTGTCGTTAAACTTCACCACGTCAATCCTCGGATGAGGATTCATGGTCCTCACTGATGTACTTTCTTCTGCCTTCTATCTAACTGGATCCTCTATGTATGCGGAAAACCAACCGGAGATAGATACACAACTTCGATAAAAATCAGATTTTTACCTTCTCACGAAACCCTAGAATGAGTTTCTGACCAGATCTACTCCTCCAATGATTCCTTGAGCACTCCTTGCGATGTTCTGAGATCGACACACGATCCCACGAATAAGACCACCAGTGATCTGAGATCGACACACGATCTCCACCAAATCAGCACCCGATGCCCTCCGAATCGTCAGAAAATCTCACGAAGAACTTGGGAAGCTCTGATACCACTTGTTGTGCGCCGACAACAACCAGATAGAGGAAAACCCTAGATCTTAGATGCAAAAGAACAATACTATCAACAGCAAAACACACAATCCCAGAGAAAGAACACAAACTCAGATTTAACGAGGTCCGGCCTTTTCGCCTACGTCCTCGGGGCAAGAGAAAGGGATTTCTATTGATCTTTAGTAATCAATACAAGTTTACAGATCTGATTATTAAGAGAGTTCTGCCTCTTTGCTATCCTCTCTCACATAAACCCTAGAAATCCATTCAGCCTTTAAATAGGCTTCAAACTAGCGTTTTCCCGAAACAGTCCGACCCCACTGTCGGTCGACCGGCCGGTCGACCGACCATATGCACCGGTCGACCGGACCGGTCGACCGTGCCTAACCGAGAGTTAGGCACTTTCAGTCGGTCGACCGGGCGGTCGACCGCTCTCCTTCTGCGGTCAACCAGACCGGTCGACCGCTACTCCTTTGTGCATGTCCGTGCACAACGGTCGACCGGGCGGTTGACCGTTCTGCTATTTCTGCCGACGGTCGACTGGACCGGTCGACCGTGCGCTTGCTGTTGCGGCTATTTCCTTGCTACGGTCGACCGGACGGTCGACCGTGCTGCTGTTTCTGCTGCTGCTATTGGATTGCTGAATTTCTGAATTTCTGAATCTGAGCCGAACTTTCTCGACTTCCTCCCTCTTCCTACAAATATCACAAACATCTTTTCCAACCTATGAACAAAATTTGATGTTTCCAGCCGAACATGTTAACTTCATGTTCATTGGATACCAACTGCCAATTGAAGCTTCATTACAAAATTCAGAAAATACCCGTGATCGCTCCTGCGTCGGCATCTTCCAAGTGGTCCAATGTGACCTGGCATTATCTTTTCTTTTTCATATTATAAACTTCCCTAATACGCCTGCAATATTGTTCAAAAGAATTTGGTTAATTGACATTATGCAAGTTTTATTTGATCCTGTTGTCTGGAAATAACCAAAAAGATATCTCTTGGAAGCATCCTAAGAGGACTCAGGTCACTCGTCTATTTCTATTTTCTTCTTTTTTTTTCCTTTCACTAAATTGTGAGAATTCAATTTATCCTCCCTCATTTTCCAAATCAATAGTCGGAGAATTACCGTGCTCAGACAATTAGAAACAAACTATTTTAAAAAAAATAAATAAAAAATAAAATGATTCATGAATTGTAAAACTCTAAACGCAAGGTATGGGTTCCAATTGACTGATGGAGATTAAAAAAAAGAAGAGGAAACTTCTCATTTTCAAATTCTCCTATTTCTTTGTTGCCAGCACAATTTACAGCATATAAAGCACAAGCGATCACTTAAACTTTCTGCAGGTCCTCAGAGCATGTGTAGTGGGGGAAGAAAAATTAAAAGAAATATGTGAGAATAGATGAAGGGAAAACTTCCATGGCTATAGTTGAAACTAATTTACATCATCTCTTCAAACTACATACTTTTGGAGCATCTGTTGAATTGCAAACTAGTTTAGAGCAAAACTGTAACAGTGCATGCATGTTACATACGAGTAATCAGCTGAATCTCATACTGTTTCTTGTCGCCAGACATGAGAGTTTGCACAGTCGGTCGATCCATTGACTTGGCAAGTGTAAGCCTGTTATACGATTAACCCGGCATGGGCTACGTGAGCCCCGAGTAGTTTACCGGACAAATTAATAAGTCTGGCATTTCCGGCCACCAAGCGAAACCGGTTGTTTCTTGGTCACGACCAGCTAAAGCTAAAGTTCCATTAAAGAGCGTTTCTACGGGTTAGAACCTCCTGCCTGTTTCAGACGTTTCTGCCTGTACCGCCGAGCCATTTGGACGTGCATTGCAGCCTTACCTCTCCAGTAGGGCGATTGGATTCTGTTATCCGATCAGGAGCAATAATACAATGTCAAACTGTCAGGATAATAGAATTGTGCAGGGTCAGGCTGCTTTTTTGCTCACCAGTAGAGTGTGCACTCTATGGTGAGTGACGACTAGGTCATCTCCTAACTCTCGCAGTCCCCTATGGTGAGGGAAAGTTCTCTGCATTAGTGATTAGTTCAAAACATCTTGGATGCTGCAGTGTGTGTTTGGATTTAACCTTGGTTTGTAAACTTTATTCTGGATCTAATACAATTGAGTAGCGTTGCTGTGTTCCTCACCCTACTTTTTACATCCAAAAGAAAAAAAGAAAAAAAAATAGAATTGTGCAGGTGTCTGCATGGAAATTCTGAACTTTTGTCACCCTGTAACAGTCTTCAAAACCATTTTACAGTTGGAGGATAAATTGCAAGAATAGAAAAGCAAATTGTTCAATGTGTTTTGACATGTTTCAACATGAACTTTTGAAAATGGAAGATTTGCGTTTGGATGTCGTAGGCTTGTATTTGAGTGGGAAGGATTCGGCCTTGAATCCTACAATGGTTATAGCAACGACAAATGCATTAGGGGCGGAGGACTTGAGAACAGAAAGCCATTGAGATGAGAAAATAACATATGGAAATGATAAGGTCCAAGTTATCATAGAGTTGATGTAAGGTGGGTAGAATAATGCGTATTGAATAATATATACAGAATACAAACAACTACATTTATGCATGTGTGTAGCACGTGTCAAATGATATTCTATCTACTACTTACAACTTGTCTGCTACTTGCCAAGTGAACTCAGCTCATACAACATTGCTTCTTTCGACCTCCAAAATTGTGTATATAGTAACTTCTTGTTCTAAACATCTCTAAATGGATAGATACAAGTTTACATGTGTACATGTTTTAAGGTAAAACATTTAATTAGATTTGTTATATAGTTCTTTTCAAATGTGATCGCAAATAATAGGACAATCTGGTGAAGCAAACAGTTGAGAAAAAATAATGATTTAAGGTAAAATCTTATAAAATTCAAATTTAATTTCTATTAGTGAATTTATAGTAGTAATTGTTGGCGTGAAGATCAACGTCACAACAGAATCTTGTTCTAGATAGCAATAGAAAAAACAACAAAATAGAAAGAGAGAGAGGCAACACAGATGAACACCGAGATTTACGTGGAAAACCCAAAAGGGAAAAAACGGGTTGAGCTTGAGGCTCGGAGGAGGCTTCACTATGGTGGAATCAACAAAAGGGATACAAGGCACTTGGCACACCCGACTACGCCGACTTCCACACAACTCTCACAACTTTAAAATTCTCTTCAACACAAGAGACTTTCCCTCACACTCTCTATGCTTTCAAGAGAACAAGTGAAGAAGATGCTTGATCAAGTGATCAGCTCTACAACAATGAGCTTGCCTATTTATAGGCCTTTGATGACGCTTCGTCTCCTTGACCATTCAAAGATATGCATGTACCTCTACAACTTCCGTGTAGAATATCAAGCCCAAAGCATGACTGCACCATGCTCGAAGAAGACCGCACCATATCCGAAAAATCACACGCAGAATTGCGCAACAATAAATGAGTTGGAAATTGAGCCAACTCCAACAATCTCCACCTTGGCGAGATGTCCAAATCTTCAGAGATGACACAACACTCTGGAACAACTGTTGCTCATTCATGAGCAATTTCATCACCTTGATGAGTACCAACTCACCTTCCCGCACCTCTGGTGGCTAGGTGCACATGCCAACTAACAGCTCTTCATATTTAGTAAGCTTAAGCAATGCTTGAACTTCTCAGCCGTAACTGGTTTTGTTAAGAAGTCAGAAGCATTCTCGTCTGTGTGAACTTTTTCCACCTCGACTTCTCCATTGTTGAGCCAATCTCGAATCCGATGATAACGGACTTCAATGTGTTTTGACCTTGTATGAAAGACCTGGTTCTTTGCAAGACAAATGGCACTCTGACTATCACATTGAATTATTACAAAAGCTTGCTGTAACCCCAAATCACTTGCCAAACCCTTGAGCCATATAGCTTCCTTGGCAGCTTCTGTCAAAGCCATGTACTCCGCTTCGGTAGTAGACAAAGCACTAACCTTTTGGAGCATAGATCTCCAAGATACTGGTCCTCTACCACAAGTGAAAACATAGCCTGTAGTAGACCTTCGCTTGTCCAAATCTCCAGCATAATCGGAGTCAACAAAACCAGTGATGCACGCGTCGTCATGTTGTCTTTCAAACATAATGCTTTTGTTTCTGGTGCCCTTTAAATACCTGATAATCCACTTGACAGCTTGCCAATGCTCTCTTCCTGGATTTGACATATACTTTGACACCACGCTCATAGCTTGAGCGAGATCTGGTCTTATGCACACCATCGCATACATTAAGCACCCAACAGCGCTTGCATACGGAATTTTCTTCATCTCTTGAACTTCATCATCAGTAGACGGACTTTGCTTTGCACTTAAATTGAAATGTGCAGCCAATGGAGTGGATACGGGTTTAGCATTTACCATATGAAACTTCTCAAGCACCTTTCCGATATATTTGCTCTGAGAAAGATATAACCTCATGTTATCCCGGTCTCTCTTAATCTCCATTCCAAGAATCTTCTTGGCGGCACCAAGATCCTTCATGTCAAATTCTGAACTCAATATTTCTTTGAGTTTATTTATCTTTGACGTATCCCGACATGCAATCAACATGTCATCCACAAAAGCATTAAGATGATTATGTAACCATCATCAAATGTGTGTAAGTAGACGCAACAATCATACTTACCTCTCTTGTAGCCATTCTGGAGCATGAACAAGTCGAAGCGTTTGTACCACTGCCTCGGAGATTGCTTGAGTCCATATAAAGACTTCTTCAATCTGCATACATGATTTTCCTTTCCTGCTTCAACATATCCTTCTGGTTGTGTCATATAGATAGTTTCCTCCAAATCTCCGTGAAGAAATGCCGTCTTCACATCAAGCTGTTCTAGCTCCATGTCATGCTGTGCTACAAGAGATAGCAACACCCTAATAGATGTATGCTTGACCACTGGAGAGAATATTTCATCATAATCGATTCCCTCTATTTGTGAGAACCCCTTTGCAACTAACCTTACTTTGTAAGTAGGTGCCTCCGTCTCACTTAAGCTTTCTTTCTTCCGATAAATCCACTTGGAACCGATGATCCTTTGATCTTTGGGTTTAGGAACTAACTCCCAAACAGAGTTCTTGTGAAGAGATGTCATCTCTTACGACATAGCAGCCATCCATTCTTGCCGCTCTTTACTTTCTAAAGCTTCTTTGAAAGTTGATGGATCTTCTTCGCTAATTAAAAGTGCATAGAAGGCCTCATCCTCCCAACCTAACCGTTGAGGGGGCTTGATAACTCTTCTTGGTCTTGTCTGTGTGTACGCGCCGGAAAAAGGAATAGAGGTGTTCGCTGTAAAATTTCCTTGAATCAGATGAAAAATTACAACAAAACTGTTTTCCTTTCAGTTACAAGGGAGGGAGGATGTTGAATGTTGAATCCTCCCTTTGTTTAAGGCTGGGTTCTTCAAGTGGCGGTGGAGAGTGAATCTTGTTCTCCGTTGACCGGATGACCGTCGGGATCGTCAGGGATCTTCTCTTTGGCTGGTAGAAGGAGTAACACAGCTCTGTCTATCAAAACTCTCAAAGAGAAGGTAGGCAAAGGGCAACTCGTACGCAGCGAGCTTGTTGAAGAGTTGAGCTCTCTCTCTCTCTCCTGTCTCTGTCTGTCTCTTCTCTCCGAGCGCCTTCTCTCCTCCTCTTGTCCTCGTCCTCGTCGTTGTCGTTGTCTTGTTGTCCTTGGTTCATAGCGACGGGGCTATTTATAGAGGTTTCAGGGTGAACGTGCCCCCTAAAAACGCTCCACAATGAGGGGTTAACTTCCCCGCTTCCCCGCTACATGGGCGGTGACTGGCCCCATAACCAGGGCGGTTATAACCGAGGCGCGAGCCTTGGACCCTCGCGCCCGGAGGTTGAGACGCGGGTGCCGAGTCCACGCGCTTTGATGAGACGCGGGTGTCGAGCCCACGCGCCTTGATGTTGAGACGCGGGTGTCGAGCCCACGCGCCTTGATGTTGAGACGCGGGTGTCGAGCCCACGCGCCTTGATGTTGAGACGCGGGTTTTGGACCCTCGCGCCTTGGTGCTGAGCCTTCGCGTCTAGAACTTGAAACTCTGCTTTTTAATGGCTTGTCTTTTAGTGATTTTTAGACAGCCTACAGAACCCCCTCCAAAGTTTTCGATATTCCGCAGTTAACTGGGACGGATTTCGAAATACTTTGGACTCTAGCTGAATTCACCTTTATGACTGGACTGTTAATGCTTCGGGTTTGATCTTATCTGGAGTTGGTCTTCGTGAGTGTACTGTTGAACTCTTTGAGGCCACCAGAGTTGATCGTGTTGAGTGTCTAGATATACAGTCTAAACCTCCCCGATTGCTTTTAGTCTGTCATGGACGCGCTTTAAGCCAGGAGTGGACGATCGTCTGCTTGTGCCAGTGTACTGTTGAACTGATTTGCAGAAGTAAGGACTGAACGCCAGTTCTTTTTGAAGAGCAGAGATAGTACTGCTTTTGAAGACGCGACTTTCATGGGGTGCGTCTTTTGGAAATGGAAACGCGACTGATATTCCATTGGGCAGACGCGATGTTATGCCGGATTGGAAGGACGCGAACTTCGGAGAGACGCATCCTTTTGAGTAAGGACGCAACTTTCTGGACGCGACTATGGCTGTGCTGACGGGGCACGTCCATCGAAGAGGCGCACCTGTTGGGTGCGAATCCGTGCAATGTCATGAGTGCACCACCACTTGTTCTGGGGAACTGACGGAACATCACCTTTTGGCGCGCGGACTTCCTGGTTCATTAAATGATCTGTTCCACGCGTCAAGCGATTGACTCGCTGTAGGGCTAATCGAGCCACGCGCCGCGTATCTTTGCAAATCTTTGTGCCTATAAATGGCAACAGTCAGAGAGATATCATCTTCTTCTCCGAGCGCATCTGTTAGATTTTAGAAAGAGGATCTTTGTTCATCACTTTTTCTTCTCTTCCTTCATCGGACTCTTGATCACCAATGGCACCCAAGGCCAAGCCAACCGCATCATCCTCGAAGGCGGCCGTCGCCGAGGCCCAGAGGGGCGGTTCCTCTGCGCAGGAAGTCCTTTTCCCAGGTATAATGCCGTTTAGGCTTAACCTTCACCATTAATGGAAGTTCATGGAACCCCTAAAAAAAGATTTTTTTTTTGGAGGAGAACCGTCAACACAGAATATAAACCGGTTTGATTCTCAGACGCGGTCTCAGACGCGGTCTTTGAGTTGATAACCAAGGCGCGGGTTTGATGACCCGGTGCCAGTGAGCCCTGCATTTCGGATTCTTCACTTAGAATATTTCTAATTGTGAAGGGTTCGGACGCGGACTTGATCCTTGCGTTCTATGACATCAGGTGCTGATTTTTTATGAATCTGGCACCTAAGCCCAAGTACTTAAAGATTTTTCATAAGTCTTGGTTTTTAAAACGCGGGCTTGATCCTGCGGGCCTCACATCTGGACGCGGATTTGCAGGTCTGGACGCGGATTTTGATAATTCCTGCGCCCAGTGTCTCTTCTGCGTCTGGACGCGGATTCTCAAGTCTAGACGCGAATTTTGATAATTCTGTGTCCAGTATCTTTTCTGCGTCTGGACTATAGACACTTAACATTTTTTTGTTTCTGATAAGATGTCTGATCAAGTGTCCTTTTCTTTTGCAGTGCCACACTCTTCTGCCCCACTCTCCAAGAAGCGCCACTTTGGGCACGTAGGTGGTGCTGATCGTGATTTAACCTTTGTGCTACAAAGGACTGTACCTGTGACTGCTGACAGGTCGCAGGAGCGCAAGGAAAGGCTCTCCAATGTTGACTGACGCAGCATTCACAACGGATGCTCGCGTTCTGCTGGAGAAGCCTGCCTTCTTCTTTGGAGACCATATCGGCGATGGCGGCTATTCCATGTATGACGGAGATTATAAATGGCTCCGCCAGATAGGGGATAGAAGATTCTTTCTTCCAGACATGGAGAGGATGTACCCGCTGTCTTATCTCCAGCACATGTCCGTCCCTCGGAAGATGAAATGGGACCTTTCCCGATATGTCCCTGAGATTACTCTCGGTGACTTAGGCTCCAAAAGGGTATACCGTCATGATAGTCATGATAGGACGGTTCTCGGCCTGTTCCCCGGGTCGCTCAGGACTGAGCCCCCAGTTGGAGAAACACCAAAACTTGGCACCACTTTCCTCAACGCATTCATGAAAGTGGAGGGTGATTTTCCGGTTGAGTTCCGTGCGCCCGGGTGGGTTCATTCCACCGAGAAGTATTGGTGGTGCAGGATGGTGAGCTTCGTCCTTGCCGACCTTAGGGACTTGTTGGAGCAAACAAATTTGTACCAAGCAGTCAGGGCCGTACAGTATGGTATCCCACAGAGTTCTCAGAACCTCTTCGGGATCCTGGAGCGTTACAATCCTTTGACGGGGACATTCTTCACTCCGTTCGGAGAGATGGGCCTTGCCCTGCACGAGTTGCATGAGGTCTCGGGGCTGGCAACAGGGGACTCTCCCTATGAGGAATATGTCCCAACCACTGAGGAGCTCAACCTTATGAAGAAAGGGTCTCCTCAAGTGTACGAGACTTATTGGGAGGTGTTATGTCACTTCCACATTTACGGTCAGGTAACCTCTTGGAGGTCGGGAGGAGTCAAGCAGCTGTCTTGGGCCAGCTACTTGTTTAACGGTATCAATAAGAAAGACGATCCGGTAACCCGACTGGCTCCCAGCTCCGACAAGGAGATTGACGACAGGGTTAAGGCTTCTGAAGGCTTCTATACCACAGTTTCGAACGAGGATGTTTTCGAACCTGACATGATTTTCGAAAGCTTTCATCATCAAGCCCGGATTCCTATCTCCGATCGAGCACTGTTGGCGGGCTTCTTAATGCTGTGGTTGAAGCGCTGTGTGGTGCCCACGCTGCCACATGAAGTCATTGTTGCCGATGTAGTGTACCCGGCGGTGCTCCGCCTATGGCAGTCCCATAACCCTTCTCCCGGCCATGGCGGCTGGCATTCAGCGGGTTGCGGGCGTTAACTCAGACTTTCTGCGAGACAGGGAAGGCTGTCGACTCCCTGTACGCGCCAGAAAAAAAGAGAAAGAAGTCTTTACTGTAAAATTTTTCTTGAATCAGATGAAAAAATTACAACAAAACTGCTTTTTCCTTCCAGTTACAAGGGAGGGAGGATGTTGAGTCTTGAATCCTCCCTTTGTTTAAAGCTGGGTTCTTCGTGTGGCGGTGGAAGTGAATCTTGTTCTCCGTTGACCGGATGACCGTGGGGATCGTCAGGGAATCTTCTCTTTGGCTGGTAGAGGGAATAGCACAGCTCTGTCTACCAAAAACTCTCAAAGAGAAGGTAGGCAAAGAGCAGCTTGTACGCAGCAAGCTTGACGAAGAGTTGAGCTCTCTCCTGTCTCGGTCTGTCTCTGTTGGTCTCCTTTGTCGTCGTTGTCCCTTTCTTTTTCTGATCCCCTCGACCTCATAGCAAACGAGGCTATTTATAGAGGTCCTAGGGGGTGAACGTGCCCCCTAAAAATGCTCCACGATGAGGGGCCAACTTCCCCGCTACATGGGCGGCGACTGGCCCCATAACCAGGGCGGTTATAACCGAGGCGCGGGTTTCAACCCACGCGCCTTGATACTGAGACGCGGGTGTCGAGCCCACGCGCCTTGATGCTGAGACGCGGGTGTCGAGCCCACGCGCCTTGATGCTGAGACGCGGGTGTCGAGCCCACGCGCCTTGAACTTGAAACTCTGCTTTTTAATGGCTTGTCTTTTAGTGATTTTTAGACAGCCTACAGAACCCCTCCAAAGTTTTCGATATTCCGCAGTTAACTGGGACGGATTTCGAAATACTTTGGACTCTAGCTGAGTTCACTTTCATGACTGGACTGTTAATGCTCCGGGTTTGATCTTATCTGGAGTTGGTCTTCGTGAGTGTACTGTTGAACTCTTTGAAGCCACCAGAGTTGATCATGTTGAGTGTCTAGATACACAGTCTAAACCTCCCCGATTGCTTTTAAGTCTGTCAAGGGGGTGCTTTAAGCCAGGAGTGGCTGGTCGTCTGCTTATGCCAGTGTACTGTTGAACTGATTTGCAGAAGCAGGAGGCCGAACGCTGGTTCTTTTTGAAAAGCAGAGATGGTACTGCTTTAAAGACGCGACTTTCATGGGGTGCGTCTTTTGGCAAATGAAAAACGCGACTGATCTTCCATAGAGCAGACGCGATGTTCAGCCGGGCTCGAAAGACGCGAACTTCTGAGAGAGACGCGACTTTTTGAATGCATTTATGGCGGTGATGACGGGGCATGTACATCGAAGAGGCGCGGCCGTCGGGTGCGAATCTGTGCCATGTCATGTTGCACTGCCAGTTGGCCTGGGGAACCGACGGGACATCACCTTTTGACGCGCGGACTTCCCGGTTCATTAAATGATCTGTTCCACGTGTCAAGCGATGACTCGCTGCAGAGCCATGGTGCGCGATCTTCGCGATACATAAAAATTGATTTGTTCCACGCGTCAAGCGATGACTCGCTGCAGAACTAATCGAGCCACGCGCCGCGTATCTTCGCGAATCCTTGTGCCTATAAATGGCAACAGTCAGAGAGATACCTCTTCTTCTTCGAGCGCATTTGCTTAGGTTTTAGGAAAGAGAGTTCTTCTTTCTCTGTTCATCGCCATTACTGGATTCTTAATCACAATGACACCTAAGACCAAGCCAACCGCATCCTCTTCAAGAGCGACCGTCACCGAGGCCCAGAGGGGTGGTTCCTCCGCGCAGGAAGTCCTTTTCTCAGGTATAACGCCGTTTAGGCTTGAACTTCACCATTACTGGAAGCTCATGGAACCCCAAAAAGATATCTTTTGGAGGAGAACCATTAACACAGAACCGTCAACACAGAAAACAAACGTGTTTGATTCTCAGACGCGGTCTCAGACGCGGTCTTTGAGTTGATAACCAAGGCGCGGGTTTGATGACCCGGTGCCAGCGAGTCCTGCATTTCGGATTCTTCACTTAGAATATTTCTAATTGTGAAGGGTTCGGATGCGGACTTGAAGATTTTTCATCAGGTGCAGGTTTTTGATGAATCTTGCACCTGAGCCCAAGTATTTAGAGATTTTTCATAAGTCTTGGTTTGCAAAACGCGGATTTGATCCCGCGGGTCTTACGCCTGGATGCGGATTTGCAGGTCTAGATGCGGATTTGATAATTCCTGTGTCCAGTATCTCTTCTGCGTCTGGACGCAGATTCGCAGGTCTGGACGCGGACTTAATAATTCCTGCGTCCAGTATCTCTTCTGCGTTTGGACTATAGACACTTAGCATTTTTCTGATAAAGTGTCTGATTAAGTGTCCTTTTCTTTTGCAGTACCACACCCTTCTGCCCCACTCGCCAAGAAGCGCCACTTTGGACATGTAGGTGGTGCTGACCGTGATCTGGCCTTTGTGCTACGAAGGACAGTACCTGTGACTGCTGACAGGTCGCAGGAGCACCAGGAAAGGCTCTCTAATGTTGATATGACAACCCTTCGGGTGCTTATGACCGATGCAGCATTCACAACGGATGATCGTGTCAAGCTGGAGAAGCCTGCCTTCTTCTTCGGAGATCGTATCGGCGATGGCGGCTATTCCATGTATGATGGAAATTATAGATGGCTCCGTCAGATAGGGGATAGAAGATTCTTTCTTCTAGACATGGAGAGGATGTTCCCGCTGTCTTATCTCCAGCACATGTCCGTCCCTCGGAAGATGAAATGGGACGTTTCCCGATATGTCCCTGAGATTACCCTCGGTGACTTGGGCTCCCAGAAGGTATACCGTCATGATGTTCATGATAGGGTGGTTCTCGGCCTGTTCCCCGGGTCGCCCAAGTCTGAGCTCCCAGTTGGAGAGATACCAAAACTCGGCACTACCTTCCTCAACGCGTTCATGAAAGCGGAGGGTGATTTTCCTGTTGAGTTCCGTGCGCCCGGGTGGGTTCATTCCACCGAGAAGTATTGGTGGTGCAGGATGGTGAGCTTCGTCCTTGCCGATCTTGGAGATCTGCTAGAGCATGTGGGACTGTACCCAACAGTCAGGGCCGTGCAGTATGGCATCCCGCCGAGTTCTCAGAACTTCTTCGGGGTCCTGGAGCGTTACAATTCTTTGACGGGGACATTCTTCACCCCGGTCGGAGAGATGGGCCTTGCATTGCATGAGTTGCATGAGGTCTCGGGGCTGGCAACAGGGGATTCTCCCTATGAGGAATATATCCCAACCACTGAGGAGCTCAACCTTATGAAGAAAGGGTCTCCTCAAATGTACGAGACTTATTGGGAAGTGCTATGTCACTTCCATCTTTGCGGCCAGATAACTACTTGGAGGTCGGGAGGAATCAAGCAGCTGTCTTGGGCCAGTTACTTGTTCAACAATGTCAATAAGAAAGACCATCCAATAACCCGACTGGCTCCCAACTCCGACAAGGAAATTGACGACAGGATCGCCCAGGCTCCGGAAGGCTTCTACACCACGGATTCGAACGAGGACGGTTTCGAACCTGACATGGTCTTCGAAAGCTTTCACCATCAAGCCCGGACCCCTATCTCCGATTGAGCATTGTTGGCGGGCTTCTTAATGCTGTGGCTGAAGCGTTGTGTAGTGCCCACGCTGCCACATGAAGTCATTGTTGCCGACGTGGTGTACCCGGCGGTGCTCCTGGCCCATGGCAATCCCATAGCCCTTCTTCCGGCCGTGGCGGCTGGCATTCAGAGCGGGTTGCGGGCGTTAACCCACAACTTCTGCGAGCCAGGGAAGGCTGTCGACTCCCATGGCCAACCGATCCTTGACTCAGAGGGGAAGCCGACGGTGAAGCGCCCCAACCCTCGGATCGAGCTGCCTTACACGTACCTCATGGCTTGATACGTGATGAACTGCCCTTCCCTGATGACGCCGGTGCCTTGGAGTGAGGGTTTCGCCCCTTTTGTACAGCGGTTGGAGGGTTCGGACTGGCGTAATACTTATATGTATTTCGTCCGGAAGTGCATTTCAGATGCTTCGAACTACCAGCTCAATCGCTGCTTCCCCGAGATCCCTGGTGCATCTTTCGGGGATCTAGTTACTGATTCCGCGGGCCCAGATAACTTCACGAGGTTGTCCACGGGGGTCTTCTGGTGGTTAATCAACATTCGGCCCGGATATGTGCTTTTCCGGCAAGGGACTTCATGCACAATCGAGCCGTACATGCCGAATCGTTTCGCCCGACAGTTCGGCTACGATCAACTCTACGTCGACAATCCCAATGCTCGACTCGCCTTCGAAGGGAACTTGTTCGAAGGTGCTCGGGCTTGGTACTACAGTGTGGCCGGAGGGACGGAAGCAACTTTCCTTCTACCTATCGAGGGGTCAAAGTGTCGTATGAGCTTCAGCTTCTGCTCCTGGTACTTCCAAGTCAACCAGACACCATACTTTGTTTCGGAGTATTCATGCATTGAGAGTATCAATGCAAATCTCGAAGCAAGGTCGGAGTCCGGTAAACGCTCGCGAGGCGTCGAGCAGTACCTGAAGGCTCTGAAGGAGGTCGGGAGAAGGTCAAGGGAGGAGCCGCGAGCGACAAGGGCGGAGCCGCGACCAACAAGGGCGGAGCCGCGACCAACCAGGGCTCGACAGGCGGTGAGCAAGAGTCGTCAAGGCTCTACTTCCACTGCTGAGCCTGCCCCAAAGAAGGTTCGGAGAGACTTGACGGCTGCAGTTTCTCGATCTGCGGACATCCCTTCTGGTGTTGGGAAGCCGAGGGAGGAGGAGGTGGACAAGGATGACACTCCCTTAGTTCATGCCCGCAGGCTACACCGCAGGAGCCTCAAGATTGCAGAGGAAGGGGAGCCTGCTGACAGACCCACCGCCACTGACGAGACCGAGCAGCTCGAGGTCGATATAATGAGCGGAGGCGATGTTGAGATTCCGGGGATCTCAGCTCAGCCCGAGTCTTCCTCAGCTCAGAGGAGGGATGAGGCACAACAGCTTGGGTCTCCTTCTGTCTTCATCTCCAGTCCTCGGATGGTTGACCCCAGCCCTACCACTGGGGTGTTTAGAGGCAAGGCTCCGGCTACCGAGGCCTCTCACGTTGAACTGTCGTCTTCCTCATCTGCAGAGGAAAGCGATTTTGAGGATGAGGTCGACTATGGTGACGAACCCGCTCCTCCTGATCCGAGCAAATTCTCACACATCTCGGAGGAGGAAATACATAGGTGTGAGCCGGCGACGATGTCACCACCAGCGGTTGCTCCTGCTGAAGGTACTCTTTTCACCTTCTGACATGATTTCCCTTTTCATTTTGAAGAGGAGGTTTTAACACTCTGCTTTTATGCTGCAGGGTTGGCTGAGGATATCGAGGCTGCATCCTCCTCGCATATCGAGGAGATGGTACAAGTGTAATGGTCCCAGTAATATCTTATAATATTGAACTAATCCAATAAAATTTCTTCGAAATTTCGGCAGCACCTCCCCTAAAATATAGACCATGCCAATATACACCACAACATATAATGTCCACAATGGACACAACATCTCCAATAAAACATTTCGGCACAATTTGCCTACTTATCAACATAATTAAAATAAAATCTCCTTACATAATCTTGCATTCACACATCAAACACCAAAGGAGTTACAACTTCCCTTTCCCACAATACATTATACTTACCATAACATTGTCCAAGTCTTTCCATACATGAAATCAAGGTTACTTGCCAAGTTTATATTCAAATAGCCACGCACAGAGTTATACTTACATTCCCAACATCCAAATTTACTTTTCATACATCAGATTCCCACAGATATATATAATAAGCAGTTACAAAAGTAAACAAAATATGAAGTAGACTTGAATCACATGTATTACATGAAAGGGTCGATCACTCCATATCCAAAAGATTTTAGAACTTACATTGGCTTCTTACCCTTGTCCAAACCTGAAATTTACAACATGAATAAATACATGAGCTTGAAAGCTCAGTGAGTAAACCATCTAAAATCTACTAATCTAATTCCATATGCCAAGTGTATTTAAGTTGATATAGAAGTTTACTAAGTTGGTTTCCACTGTGCTATTACATATCCCCATTTTTAAGTTAGATGTCTCAACTACCATGAAAATTTCATAAAGTTTATTATTATCACACTTTAGCACATAATAGAAATAAATATAGTTGTCACCGTCTTCCCCCTTCTGCCGGTTCTCGCTCGGCCCCTTCCTCCAAGTAATATATATATATACATTATATTCATACACATAATATGATTTTCACCGTCTTCCCCCTCCTACCGGTTCGCGCTCGGCCCCTTCCTCCAAATAACAAGTGAATATACACCAGTACTAAAAATAAAGTTATCACCGTCTTCCCCCTTCTGCCGGTTCTCGCTCGGCCCCTTCCTCCAATAATATATACATATATTACATAACGCAAATTTCACCGTCTCCCCCCTCCTGCCGGTTCTCACACGGCCCCTTCCTCCAATAAAATAACAATATAAAATACATTCAACTTAACATACAATTCCACAAACATATTTCATATACTACGAAACGTAGGCAAGCCATCCTCTTGTAGGAGTTAACATTAATGTAGATATATAATCCCCTAAAGTATTCAATTTATTCTTTTATAAAGAAAGTGTCACAGCACCCCAAAGATTTACATGTCGGGTATATACATATTATCAATATATTTCCCTTTACGATTCCATGCTACAATGCCTAGTCCGATATTGTATACCAATAGTTTCTATCTAATATAACGGTATAAACATATACATAACACATAAGGCTTCATGCCGTTCCATAACATATGCAATCTAAATTTTTCCCCGTGTTACCTTAACTTACTTAGCCAATATAAAAGTTTCCTAAGTATTCAATATGCTAATAAAACATTAATTTAGGTAATACGCCTATTATGAGAGAATAACTCCTACACTATACGTACTATGATTTTCCTCTCTTTTCCGAAAATCTCACAACATAGAGTCTCTTTTCTATTCTCATTATATACATAACAATATACCTACAAATATTTCCAATGTGATTTACCCAACATTGATTCATTCAAGATTATCAATTTCCAAACTTTAGTCTAATTAAAATTTTGTTTACTCACTTTGTTTGACGAATGCCTTTGCGAAGCACACCGCCTATTTCATCCACCGAACCAAGCCCTAAATTAAAAAAAAAACTTAGAATTAAACCATGACACAATTTATAATTAAATCTAGAGAGATTTATGGATTTTTACCTTAATTATGATCTGTTTTCCCCAATTCTTTCTTTGAAGAATTCTGAATCCGATCCAATTCGCGGATTCCCCGGAATTCACCTCGAAACCCCCCTTCTCCTCCTCCTCCTCAGCGCCGCCCGCTCTTCCCAGCGCCGCCCGCGCGTCCACCGGAGTCGCCCGCGCGCCGCCGCGCACCTTCCAGCGCCGCCCGCGCGTCGCGCGCGCCCGCGAGACTGCCCTGGCCGCCGCGCGCGCCTCCAACGCCGCCTGCGAGGCCGCCCTGGCTGCCGCCCCCCTTGCTGGCGTCGAGAAGGGAGTGAGAGAGAGAGCGAGAGAGAGAGAAAGAGAGAGAGAGAGAGAGTGTCTGGAATCAAAGAGAGGGAGAGAGAGAGAGTTTGGGTTTCGTTCTCAGTCAAAGAAAGAGAAGAAGGAGAAGTTGCAAATTATTTGGGGAAGGATTTTTAAGTAATAAGGGATTTAATCTTTTTCCAAAATAGTTTATAACTTTCCTAAAATTACTAAGCTTGACAACACACTTCTCCAATTTCCAAGGCCTCCTATAAAATCTCCACCTCATTTCCTTCTTGCCCTAAGGTTGCCAACAATTCACTGCATTAATTATTTTGAAAAATAAATAGTATTTAGGTATTGATATTATAATTATTAGGTATTTGTATATTAAATATGTACCAATACATAGTATAAAATGTGAAATTGAGGATACTTAAGTGTACATAAATATATACAAATAATTCTAATATTTTCTAAAAATTTGGATTAAGCTTAAAACATGATTGTCACACGGTTAAATAAAATCATTTATGCAATAATCCGGATTTATTTAAGTCGGGTGTTACAATACTACCCTCCTTAAAAGAGTTTCGTCCCGAAACTTAACGTACCTTGAAATAGTTGCGGATGAGATCTTTGCATTACATCTTCCGATTCCCAGGTAATTTCTTCCAGCTTTTGACTTCTCTATAAAACTTTTACTAAGGGAATCACCTTATTTCTCAATTGTTTCTCTTTACGGTCAAGAATTTGCACCGGCTCCACTGCATAGGACAGGTCTTCTTGAATTTGTAGTGGAGAATATTTAAGGACATGATTGGGATCGGGTATGTATTTCCTTAGCTGTGACACATGGAACACATTATGCACTTTTTCCATCTCAGGGGGTAAGGCTAACCGGTAGGCCAATGGTCCAATTCTTTCCAATACTTCAAAAGGTCCAACATACCGAGGTCCCAACTTGCTTCTCTTGCCAATGCGCACTACTCCCTTCATCGGAGATATCTTCAGGAAAATCTTGTCTCCTTCCGTAAATTCCAGGGGTCTCCGGCGTTGATCTGCATATGCTTTTTGTCTGCTTTGAGCTGCCCTCATCCTTTTCCTTATTGTCCGTATCTTTTCTGTAGTTTCTTGGACCATGTCTGGACCCAGTAACCTTCGATCTCCCACTTCTTCCCAACAAATGGGTGATCGACACTTCCTTCCATATAAAGCTTCGAAGGGTGGCATTCCTATAGTGGACTGGTAACTATTGTTATATGCGAACTCCACTAATGATAGATGCTTCTCCCAATTGCCCCCAAAATCTAATGTACAAGCTCTCAGCATATCTTCTAAGATTTGAATAGTCCTTTCAGACTGCCCATCAGTTTGCGGGTGTGCTGCTGTGCTAAGGTGAAGCTTGGTTCCCAGAGCCTTAGCTAAACTGATCCAGAATCTGGACTGGAATCGAGGGTCTCGGTCTGACACAATGGTTTCAGGCACTCCATGAATTCTAATTATCTCTTGAAGATAGATTTGTGCTAACTTGTCCATTGAGTAATCCAACCGAATGGGTAGGAAATGTGCGGACTTAGTGAGTCGGTCAACTATCACCCATATAGCATCATGTTCACGAGGAGATTTGGGAAGTCCTGACACAAAATCCATAGTAATATGATTCCATTTCCATTCAGGAACTTGTAGTGGCATTAGCAGTCCCGGGGGCTTCTTATGTTCTGCTTTAACTTGTTGACATATTAGGCATTTCTGCACGAACCTTGCTATGTCATCCTTCATCCCTTCCCACCAAAAATTTGTTCGCAGATCTTGATACATTTTAGTTGCCCCAGGATGAGCTGTGTAAGGAGTGCAATGGGCTTCCCTCATAATTTGTTCCTTGAGTTCGAAGTTGGAAGGTACACATACCCGGTTTCCCTTCTTCAGAAACCCTTTATCAATGATGAAGTCTTGTGTTTCACCCTTTAACACTTTCTCAACGTTCTTAACTGACTGTTCATCATTTTGTTGTGCCTGATGGATCTTATCATAAAGATCAAATTCCACTCTAACCTGGTTCATCTGACTATCTCTATTGATGATCTCCTTCGGTTGAACCTCAATCTGCATCCTTTCCATCTCCTTTAATAAATTGGCCTATTGAGTTAATAGTGTAGCTAAAGATCCCTCTGATTTGCGGCTAAGCGCATCTGCTACTACGTTGGCTTTCCCAGGGTGATAGTGAATATTCAAATCATAATCTTTCATCAGTTCCAACCATCTTCTTTGGCGCATATTCAATTCTTTTTAAGTAAATATATACTTCAGGCTCTTATGGTCTGTATATATATCACATGACACACCATATAAATAATGTCGCCAAATTTTTAGAGCAAATATAACTGCAGCCAGTTCCAAGTCATGGGTGGGATAGTTCTTCTCATGGTTTTTAAGTTGTCTAGAGGCATAGGCAATTACTCTTCCATGCTGCATTAATACACAACCCAGCCCTGACTTTGATGCATCACTGTAAATAACATATCCTTCAGTCCCAGAGGGCATGGCTAGGATTGGGGCCGAAGTTAGCTTATTCTTCAATTCTTGAAAACTATCCTCTTGACTTTCCCCCCAATGAAATTTGAGATTTTTCTTGGTTAATTGTGACAATGGTGCCGCAATCCTGGAAAATTCCTCCACGAACCTTCGATAATACCCAGCCAGTCCTAAGAAACTTCGTACTTCTGAGACATTGGTAGGTCGGGGCCAATTCTCAATTGTTTCTATCTTTGCTGGATCCACAGATATTCCTTCTTTAGTAATAATATGACCAAGAAATCCAACTTTTTCTAGCCAGAACTCACACTTTTTGAATTTTGCATAAAGTTGTCTTTCCCTCAATAACTGTAAAACTATTCTCAAATGCTCTTCGTGTTCTTCCGAGTTTCTTGAGTAGACTAGAATGTCATCAATGAATACCACCACAAATTTATCCAAATATGGCTGAAAGATTCTATTCATCAGATCCATAAATGCGGCTGGGGCATTGGTCAGTCCAAATGGCATTACCAGAAATTCATAATGTCCATATCTGGTTCTAAAGGCTGTTTTAGGGACATCCTCTGATTTGATTTTTAATTGGTGATATCCAGATCTTAAATCCATTTTGGAAAATACACTTGCACCTTGAAGCTGGTCAAAAGATCATCTATCCTCGGAAGTGGGTATCTATTCTTGATGGTGACTTTATTCAACTCCCTGTAATCTATGCACAGTCTCATACTTCCATCCTTCTTCTTTACAAATAATACAGGAGCAACCCAGGGTGATATACTTGGCCGAATAAATCCCAGGCCTAATAATTCTTCTAATTGTTCCTTTAATTCTTTCATTTCTGCTGGTGCCATTCTATAGGGAGCTTTTGATATAGGTCCTGTTCCAGGTAAAAGATCAATAGAGAATTCTACTTCCCTGTCCGGAGGTAAGCCTGGCAATTCTTCAGGAAACACATCAGGATACTCTCTTATAACAGTTATGTCTTCTATTCTCACTTCCTCTTTCTCCTTGGCTAATACTGTTGCCAAAAATCCTTAACATCCATGTCGTAATAGTTTGGTGGCTTTTAAGGCCGAGATCACAGGAATGCTGACTTTATTCCTTATCCCTTCGAACACATATCCTGGGGTCCCTGGTATTTTGAAGATTATTTTCCTTTGATGGCAGTCTACATGTGCATGATGTGTTGATAACCAATCCATTCCTAGGATGATATCATATTCCATCTCTCCTAATTTGATCAAGTCTGCCTGTGTGTTCATTTCTCCTATGATAATTTCACACCCCTTATAATATACATCAGTAATCAAAGTTGTGCCTACAGGTGTGGATACCGCCAGTTGGAAGCTCAAGGGTTCGGGTATCTTATTAATTTTTGAGGCAAAAGATGAGGAAATAAACGAATGTGTGGCACCAGAATCAAATAATGCTCGAGCGATTACTCCAGATAAATAAATAGTACCTTCCACCATTGAGTTAGACGCCCGGACTTCTTGTTGGGTTAAAGCATTCATCCTTCCTTGAACCCTGGGCTGTTGCACTGAAGCCTGCGTCATGGTTGGTCGAAATGTGTTGCCAGACCGCCGAAAAGTTCCTGATGATCCATTTGTCGGAGCGATGCCTGCGGTCCGCCTGCCTGTTCCTCTAATAGCACCAGTAGGTCCTCGAAGTGTCGGACAATCCCTCCTCATGTGGCCCATTTGGCCGCATGCAAAACACTGTTTGTTTACCAGGCAGCTTCCTGCGTGATTTCGGTTGCATCTAGGACACCATGTTCCTCCCGCGGAATTTTGACGCGGATAAGATGCATGTGGCGAGCTTTGAAAAGATCCTGCATTCCGAGGCCACGAGTCTGCCATCATTCTTGGAGTTGATGCTGACGAAGGTCCAGTTCCTCCTCCGAACCTGAAATTGGTGGATCCACTTCTTGGTGTGCTGAGATATCGGAAGCGTTTGGCAGATGGAAACTCTCTGGTTCTTATATCCTGGTTTTCTTGCAGGTCCCTTTCAACTTCTAAAGCCTTCTCCACCGCCTGACTGTAAATCTGAAGTTGAAATGGAATTAGTTGGCTCCTGATTTCGGGCCTCAGACCTCGTACAAATCTTTTTGTCCTGTCTTCCTCTTCAGATACCAACTTACCAGCATACCTTGATAGTTGGGTGAATTTGTTTTCATATTGACTCACCGTCAATAGATTTTGCTTTAATTCTTGGAATTCCATCGCAAGCTTGTCCCTCACTACTCTGGGTATATACTTCTCATTGAACTTTTTGACCAAGAATTTCCAAGAAATTTCTTCTCCTAGGGATTTGGCTCCTGTTTTAACCATTTCCCACCAATGTTCCGCCTCGCCCTGGAACATAAAAGAAGTGAATGATACCCTTTGATCTTCGGTACATTCCATCACATCTAGTATTTTACAAATTTGACGAAGCCACTCCTCTGCTTGAATTGGGTCTGCTCCTCCTTTGTATGGCGGAGGGTTCAGTTTTTGAAATTGCTCTAGAGCCCTTCTTGGATTGTTTACAGTGGTTAACTGCATTAACCAATCCGGCATCCGGCCTGGGGCTCTCCGATCAGTATTGAATCGATCCATTGAAATCTCCTGATGGGTCGGAGGATGGACACTCCCAACTGTACTGTGGGGTGGGGCGTTCTCCTCAGAATTTGTATTTGGCGGAGGAAAGTTTAGATCCATTACTACCTAGAAAATTTAACAAAACGAAATTCTTTGAGACACGAAGTTTCATATACAAAATGCTACTACTATTATCACTTCAAAAAGATTTGTTTACAAGATTTTCATGCAATGCTTATATTCATACAAAAGGTACAAACATACAAACTAAGTTATGTCCTTTCTGCACATTTGATTACAAAATACAAGACCCTTACAAAAAGAATCCTAAACATGGAAGTCCAAAATATTTATCCTCCCAAAATGCTATGTCCTAGCCCCCCTGTCCTCATGGAGTGGTATTAGAGTCTGAAAAGCTTTTGCCCATACTGTTCCCTGCTGAGGCTTCCCCTTATTGACTCCTTCTTCTGGATCTTCTTCTGGGTCCTCCTCCTCGGGGTCTTCTTCGGGTTCTTCTTCCTCGGGATCCTCTTCTTCTTCGGGATCCTCTTCTGGATTTTCTTCCATTATACTATCATCCCCGCATCTCCAATTTTCATTATCGTCATACAGATCCATGTCTTTAATCCAACTTGAATTCCACCAAATACCCCCATAAAACATCCTTCCAGGGGACTCCACTTCAGCATCAGGTGCATCTTCCTGGTCCTCAATCCTTGTCACATTCCTTATAACACTCTCGGCATCCTTTATAGTATTCTTCTTGTTGCGTTTTGCTACCCCCATCACATTATTACTACCTTTGGATCCACTAAAGATAATCTTTGGATCCGTTTCGTCGGACTCATAGTCCCAGTCCATACTATTTGCACTCCAACTCTGACTTTCCATTTCTGAGTCCCCTGATGACAGCTCGGGTGTGCTGGAATCTCCCATCTGAAAGGATAAGGTTTCATATTAGCTTGTTTTCATTCCAATCCTCAAAATATAATAGATCAATCACACATATCTATACAAATGTATCAATAGAAAAACTTGTAATTATTTACCAAATTCAAATACCTTCTAGTTGAGTTACCCCTGATTTATCTGATATTTTACTTACTCTCCAGTCTCAGTGTCCCATACCACTGGAGATCCACACAATAGGCCCGCACCTCTCGTAGGATCCGTTCAAATTAGAGTATGCGGGTACCCGAATTGGAACGTAGGAGAACAGGCAAATATCATATATTTCAGGGAACCCACACACTTAAATTTTCATGGTCTAATACTAATCTCCCTAGTTTTCCCACCAACAATCATGTAAAGTGTGCATACATCCCTACCATTTGTCTATCCTTAGACTAAAACCTTTGCTCTGATACCAACTGTAACGGTCCCAGTAATATCTTATAATATTGAACTAATCCAATAAAATTTCTTCGAAATTTCGGCAGCACCTCCCCTAAAATATAGACCATGCCAATATACACCACAACATACAATGTCCACAATGGACACAACATCTCCAATAAAACATTTCGGCACAATTTGCCTACTTATCAACATAATTAAAATAAAATCTCCTTACATAATCTTGCATTCACACATCAAACACCAAAGGAGTTACAACTTCCCTTTCCCACAATACATTATACTTACCATAACATTGTCCAAGTCTTTCCATACATGAAATCAAGGTTACTTGCCAAGTTTATATTCAAATAGCCACGCACAGAGTTATACTTACATTCCCAACATCCAATTTACTTTTCATACATCAGATTCCCACAGATATATATAATAAGCAGTTACAAAAGTAAACAAAATATGAAGTAGATTTGAATCACATGTATTACATGAAAGGGGTCGATCACTCCATATCCAAAAGATTTTAGAACTTACATTGGCTTCTTACCCTTGTCCAAACCTGAAATTTACAACATGAATAAATACATGAGCTTGAAAGCTCAGTGAGTAAACCATCTAAAATCTACTAATCTAATTCCATATGCCAAGTGTATTTAAGTTGATATAGAAGTTTACTAAGTTGGTTTCCACTGTGCTATTACATATCCCCATTTTTAAGTTAGATGTCTCAACTACCATGAAAAATTTCATAAAGTTTATTATTATCACACTTTAGCACATAATAGAAATAAATATAGTTGTCACCGTCTTCCCCCTTCTGCCGGTTCTCGCTCGGCCCCTTCCTCCAAGTAATATATATATACATTATATTCATACACATAATATGATTTTCACCGTCTTCCCCCTCCTACCGGTTCGCGCTCGGCCCCTTCCTCCAAATAACAAGTGAATATACACCAGTACTAAAAATAAAGTTATCACCGTCTTCCCCCTTCTGCCGGTTCTCGCTCGGCCTCTTCCTCCAATAATATATACATATATTACATAACGCAAATTTCACCGTCTCCCCCCTCCTGCCGGTTCTCACACGGCCCCTTCCTCCAATAAAATAACAATATAAAACACATTCAACTTAACATACAATTCCACAAACATATTTCATATACTACGAAACGTAGGCAAGCCATCCTCTTGTAGGAGTTAACATTAATGTAGATATATAATCCCCTAAAGTATTCAATTTATTCTTTTATAAAGAAAGTGTCACAACACCCCAAAGATTTACATGTCGGGTATATACATATTATCAATATATTTCCCTTTACGATTCCATGCTACAATGCCTAGTCCGATATTGTATACCAATAGTTTCTATCTAATATAATGGTATAAACATATACATAACACATAAGGCTTCATGCCGTTCCATAACATATGCAATCTAAATTTTTCCCCGTGTTACCTTAACTTACTTAGCCAATATAAAAGTTTTCTAAGTATTCAATATGCTAATAAAACATTAATTTAGGTAATACGCCTATTATGAGAGAATAACTCCTACACTATACGTACTATGATTTTCCTCTCTTTTCCGAAAATCTCACAACATAGAGTCTCTTTTCTATTCTCATTATATACATAACAATATACCTACAAATATTTCCAATGTGATTTACCCAACATTGATTCATTCAAGATTATCAATTTCCAAACTTTAGTCTAATTAAAATTTTGTTTACTCACTTTGTTTGACGAATGCCTTTGCGAAGCACACCGCCTATTTCATCCACCGAACCAAGCCCTAAATTAAAAAAAAACTTAGAATTAAACAATGACACAATTTATAATTAAATCTAGAGAGATTTATGGATTTTTACCTTAATTATGATCTGTTTTCCCCAATTCTTTCTTTGAAGAATTCTGAATCCGATCCAATTCGCGGATTCCCCGGAATTCACCTCGAAACCCCCCTTCTCCTCCTCCTCAGCGCCGCCCGCTCTTCCCAGCGCCGCCCGCGCGTCCACCGGCGTCGCCCGCGCGCCGCCGCGCACCTTCCAGCGCCGCCCGCGCGTCGCGCGCGCCCGCGAGACTGCCCTGGCCGCCGAGCGCGCCTCCAACGCCGCCTGCGAGGCCGCCCTGGCTGCCGCCCCCCTTGCTGGCGTCGAGAAGGGAGTGAGAGAGAGAGAAAGAGAGAGAGAGAAAGAGAGAGAGAGAGAGAGAGAGAGAGAGAGAGTGTCTGGAATCAAAGAGAGGGAGAGAGAGAGAGTTTGGGTTTCGTTCTCAGTCAAAGAAAGAGAAGAAGGAGAAGTTGCAAATTATTTGGGGAAGGATTTTTAAGTAATAAGGGATTTAATCTTTTTCCAAAATAGTTTATAACTTTCCTAAAATTACTAAGCTTGACAACACACTTCTCCAATTTCCAAGGCCTCCTATAAAATCTCCACCTCATTTCCTTCTTGCCCTAAGGTTGCCAACAATTCACTACATTAATTATTTTTGAAAAATAAATAGTATTTAGGTATTGATATTATAATTATTAGGTATTTGTATATTAAATATGTACCAATACATAGTATAAAATGTGAAATTGAGGATACTTAAGTGTACATAAATATATACAAATAATTCTAATATTTTCTAAAAATTTGGATTAAGCTTAAAACATGATTGTCACACGGTTAAATAAAATCATTTATGCAATAATCCGGATTTATTTAAGTCGGGTGTTACAACAAGAGTTGACCCAGCCAGAAGGAGTTGAGGCTTCAGTTGCCGAGATAACTTCAGAGAGGGCAACTACTGAAATTGGGGAGGCTTCCACTTTGCAGGAAGAGGAGGCCACCACTGAAGTCAGGGAGACTTCTCCTCTGCAGGGTTCGCCCAAGAATTCGACATCTCTGGACCTCCAGCTTGGTAAGAAAGTTTTGATGTCTCGGATGTTTCTCTTTTTACCATTTTGGCTAATGTTGAGATAACTTGCAGAGAGAACTGAGGGGGCCCAGGTAGAGAGTCTGACGGTCAGTGTCCCTCCGGAAGGCCACACGGCCCAAGCCTTGGCTGAGGTTTCTGAGGAGGTCGAGCTCACTACCCTGTCATCGGCTGTGGAGGTTCCTGCAGAGGTGGTACCCCCAGAAGCGCCAGTGGCTGCTCTTGCTCCTGCCGTACCCGTGGTCAGCTCGACTCTTGCACCAACAGAGCCGATCTACATCCCTCACCCCGTGATAGAAAGGGGATCGGGGAGCACTTCAGATGATGATATCATGGAGCTTTTGACACGCCAGGCGGTGCAGCAGTTCCTTACCTCGATGCGAACATGCATCGATTTCGTCCTGACTAGGGGTAGCTCCCTTGACTTCGCCCAGATGTTTCTCAGAAATCAGGTCGAGAACATCAAGTTGGCCGGAGGCCCTTCGCTAGCCCAGGCGAGTCAGCTGCTGGTGGATCAGCTGGGACAGCACCTGAGAGAGCTTCGATCCCTGGAGGATGATGCCGGTTCATCCCACGAAGCCCAAGAAACGCTGAACAGGCTCCTTGTTGCTCAAGAGCAGGAGCGAAGAGAGGTGGAGGAGAAGATAACCAATAGCACTCGTCTTCTTGAACGTGTCCAGGCTGATCACCAAAGGCTGGCGATTGAGTCCGAGGAGTCAGAGACGATCATACAGGCCGCAAAGCAGGCTATCCTTGACTCTCGGGCTGTTATAGCCAGGGCTGAGGCCATGATTGTCTTCAACGAACAGAGGCTTGCTACCTCTGAAAAGAGGCTAGCGGAGTTAGAGGTTGCTAAGGCGCAAGCTGAAGCGGACCTCTCTGTTCGTTCGTCCGAGCTGGAATCCCTCCGAGTGCAAGCGCAGGGATTTTTGTCTTAAGCGGATCTGCGGGCCCGAGCTCTCATGGAGGTTGAGAAGGCGCGTCAACATAAGATACATCGCCTTAGAGAGCAAATCCGTTCTTTGGCGGACCAGGATTTGTAGCCTTCTCTCTTTTTTTTAAGAAAAGGACACTCTGTTCACTAAGAGTGTTTTGTATTAACTTTTATCATTTTTGATATAATAAAAGTCTTTGAAGTTTTTGGTTCCACCTCCTTCGTTGCCTTGCTGTGGATGAATTCGACCTCTTGATCACAATCTTTGATTAACTGACTGTGAATGCTGAACTTAGGTGAGACTAAGTTCTTTAAATGAAACGCGGCGTTTGACCCATAGGACCTTAGGCAGAACTAAGCCCTTTTGATGAGACGCGGCATTGGTTCATAGGGACTTAGGTAGAACTAAGTCCTTTTGATGAGACGCGACGTCAATTCATGGAGAGACGCGGTCATCAGTTCATAAGAACTCAGATAGAACTAAGTCCTTTTGATGAGACGCAGCGTCAATCCATGGACAGACGCGGTCATCAGTTCATAAGAACTCAGATAGAACTAAGTCCTTTTGATGAGACGCAGCGTCAATCCATAGGGAGACGCGGCGGCGTCAACTCGCAGAGAGAAACGCGGTTTTGAGTAACGCGAGTCTGTCCTGCCAATGAAGACGCGACTCGAGCGGACGCGAGGGACGCAGCCTTGTGTATTTTCCCCTTAATCTCAGAATGGACTAAGTCCTTTGCTGAGTCAAGTGCTTTCCCTTAAAATGGGCCCTGTTTGCTGAAGGGACGCGATTCTGAGTTACGCGGACTTTCCTTTGGAACGCAGGTGGACGTCATTCATTCTGAAAAAGGAGACGCGGGTTCCAGGACGCGGTTTTCCCATCTGCGTATCGATGAAACTTTCAGACGTTACATGCGGCCTGACATAAAGATTTTATGAGATCTTTGAACGTCAAGTCTTCACTGACGATTGAACGTCAAGTCTTCACTGACGATTGGGAAACCGGGTCATCCGTTGTTTTCCGAAGCAGTTGTCCACGCGTCGGTTCTTCATTGGACTTGGGCGTTAATACCCTTTAATGTAAAACCGGCGCTGGCGGTTGGAGACCAGCGTCTTCAACGTTTCCCAAAGCGACTCTCCACGCGTTAGCTTCCCATTGGACTTTGACAATCGTGCGGTCATTAAGGCCGGTTCCAATTGATGAACCATTAATGACAGTTATCAGGAGCGGCCTATAAATAGGGGCTCGCCTTCTTTAGCAGTCCCAATCTTAGACTATTTTCCCTTTTAAGAGAACGATTGCTCTGAGAACTTCCGCCTTCTTCAAAGTTTCGAACATGGGTACTGTCTTCATGGATGAAGACGACTCCGGGGAAGAAGATGACCCAGAGCTTTCATGCTTCTGTTTGGTCTCTTCAGGACAAAGTGTCTCTCTAATCACCTTCCATGTCCATATTCTGATGCAGAGAGTTAAACTCTTGACAGAGGCCTCTGCTGGTATGTCGTCCCGACTTGCCATGATGTTTCTAGTCCACCCAAGTTTGCACTTTGGCATCATCATCATCTGGATTTTCTCATGAAGTCTGAGTTGGTGCATTCCTTCTGGAATTTGCGCCGCCGACTTAAACTTTCCTGGACGCGAGTACAGAAGTCTTTGGCACTTGGCGCTGACTTTGCTCATGAAGCTCGCGTTTTAAGGCCACTGACTTGGATGAATTCCAACTCGGGCTGAAGGTTTCAGACCCGAATCTTGCAACTCCTGTTCATTCAACAGGGAGAGGGCAATTTTCAGCGTCTGAGTCTTTTCACGTCTCGCAGATGCAAATCTTAGACTGCGTTTGAATCCTGTGTGTATCACAGTTTTAACATCGCGTCTGTTTCTGTCACCGCGGGGATTTGGCTCGCTGCGCGGATCATTCCCGCATCTGCAGTCTTTGACAATAGCAGCGTCTGTCACTTAGTTTTCTTTGAAGTATACTAAGTTTCCAGATTTTCTAACTCCTCTGTTTATTCCCTGCAGGTAGGCTTGATCATCCTTTTTCACGTTCGCTGGACCCGTGGGAGAATATAACGGCCGGCGAACTTGTTCGATGTTCGTCCACAAGGGAAGAAATCATGGTCCTCGTCGTCCACAAGGGAAGAAATCATGGCCCTTGACTTCGGGAGACGGGGACCGGAAGGGGTCATAACCCTCGTCAAGATCTCCTTGGACCTGATGCGCCAGACATGCTTGTTGGCAAGAGATGGTCAGAGTGAGTATGGCGACGGGGGGTTACGGTGGATATAGTGGCAAGTAGCATCCCCTTCCTCTCTCACCCCAGAAGTGACATCGAGGACACTCCATGTTTGTTGGACGTCCTTCTGGCGAGAGAGATGCTCATGAATGAAGGGTTGCAGGACTTTCCGCTGCCACCGGACCTCAAGACCACCATTGCTCTTAGCTTAGTCAGTTAGGGCTCTTTCGATGTTTACATCATGCATCGTGGTGCAACCAGCTTCTGATCGTCGCCACAATGTTCAATCATATTCTGGTGCCCTTCCAAACATCGTGCACTTGGAATCAAATGCGGCTTCAAGGAGTGAGTGCAACCTCTGAGAGAGAGAGGGACTTCTTTGTACTCCTTAATTGTAACACTCAATCTTATTGTATAAGAGAGCGTTTTTACTGTAACACTCAATCTTATTGTATAAGAGAGCATTTTGTATCACTTTCATATGCCTGGAAATAAATAAAAGCGACACTTTTCTTTTTGCCTCTTTCATTGTCTTGAACTTTTTGTCTTCAGTTAGACTCATAGAAGCAAAGAATCTTTGACTTTGTCAAAATTATGATGATAATCTTAATAAGTCAAACTTTGTAAGGAAAGATCCTATTTCAGGAACTCTCACAATACTGTCAGAGGTGTAATATTAACTTGACAGAGATGAAATAATTTTTGGTGGACCTGCCACTTTATAAGAGAAAGTGACAAGTTGAATTGGTACCCCCAGGGAGGGTGAACTTTTATCAAGTGTTTGGGATTAACTTGATTGAGCTCAGCTGGGGATTTGATGGAAACACTGTTGATGGTGTAGTATTAACCTAACAATGTTTTTAGGTAGACTTGTTATTCTGTTGAAGAGAATAACAAGTGAGACTAGACTCGTGGGAATCTAGGAAAGTTTGTTACCGTTAGAGGTGTGAGATTAACTTAACGGGTTGAAAGTGGTCTTGTCAGAAGTGTAATGTTAACTTGACAAGGATGTGAGTCAGAGGTGTGATATTAACTTAACTCAGAAGTGTCACTGTCATAGGTGTAATGTTTAACTTGACAGTGAGGGTAATGCTAGAGGTGTAATGTTGAACTTGGCATTGGTCATCTCGGCTTGTATAAGGAAGTCCGAGGGAAAGTCATGGCCATAGGTGTATTGTTTAACTTAGCAATGACTTGATGCTAGAGGTGTAATGTTAACTTAGCATCATCCATTTCAGCTTCGATATGGAAGTCTGAAGAAAAGTGACTGTCAGAGGTGTAATATTAAACCTGACAGAAACCTGATTACTGTTTAGAGGTGTGGTGTTAAACTTTAACAGTAATTTGTCAGAGGTGTAGTATTAACTTGACCAAGATTGACTCATGATAAGAGCAATTTGAGGACCTGTCATTCTATTGGTGAGAATTGACAAGTGAAAATTTGAAGTGCCAGAGGTATAGTGTTAACTTGGCAAATTTGAAAGTTTGATACTCCGTGTAGAGTTGACAAGCAAAATTGTACTCGACAAGGAATATTGAAAAGTTTCCATTACCAGAGGTATAGTGTTAACTTAGTAATGGTTGTATTTTGTAGACCTACCATTCTGTATATGAGAATTGGTAAGGGATTTTGGAGGAAAGAGTGGAGCCAAGTCCACTTAGGATTTTTAGCAAACCCTCAGCTATCAACGGATTTGAGGTGCCTTTACCAACTACCGTTTGAGTTGGGCTAGCCATGCTATTCCCCTCAGCATGATGAGTTATCGAAGACTTATGTTGGGCTTAGAAGCCAACATTTTCCTCTATCCTTAGCCGTCGGGGGCGTCGGATGTTATAATGAAGAAATTCTTCTTACTTTGATCAGAGGTGTACTTTTAACTTGATCAGCGGAAGAATACCATCTAAGGATAGTATTTCTTCAGGAACCTGCCATTGATCGGCATCATGAGTGTATCGCCATTTGAGGTTATAAGGCGATATGACCCATTCAAGTAGACTGACTCTACTACAAATGGTCCTTCCCATTTGGGTTGGAATTTTCCTTTTGTCTTGTGCGTCATTACCATGGGTCTTCTGACGGCTAAGACAATATCACCTTTCTTGAAAGTTTGCATTTTAACTTTCTTGTTGAAGGCTCTGGTAATACGAGCTTGGTAGAGCTCGATTTGTTGTTGGGCCTGCAGACGTTTATCATCTAAGGCCTCCAGTTCCTGTAGTCGCTGTCGATGCTTCTCCTCGTTGTCATCTCCGCTGTCAAGGCGACGTGTAGAGATGGAATTTGGATCTCTAGTGGGAGCACGGCTTCGCACCCATAGACCAAAGAAAATGGCGTAGCTTTAGTTGGGGTTCGCACAGTTGTGCAATAGGCCCATAAGCACTCCCCTAGTTTGTCGTCCCAGTCCCGTTGACTTTTCGAGACGAACTTTTTGAGAAGCTTACCAATGGTCTTGTTGAAAGCTTCTGCGAGGCCGTTAGCGGCAGGATAGTATGCCATTGAGGACACACTCTGGATTCTGAACTTACCGCAGAATCTCTGGAAAGCCTGGCTGATGAACTGAGGTCCATTGTCATGGACAATTCGCCGAGGTACACCGAAACGGTAAATAACGTGATGTTTCACGAACTTGATCACGTTCGACGATTTGACCTCCTTCAAAGGAATAGCTTCGGCCCATTTAGAGAAATAATCGGTTATTGCCAAAATAAACCGATGTCCCTTTGATGATGGTGGGCTGATAGGACCAACCACATCCATCCCCCACATTTCAAATGGCCAGGTAGAGGTTGTAGAGTGGAGGTACCCTGGTGCTTGATGGATGAAATCGCCGTGCACTTGGCAGGCGTGACATCTTTTGGCATAAGTGATGGCATCGGCAATCATCTTGGGCCAGTAGTAACCCAATCTTTGGAGTCGATGTGCCAGTTTTGGGCCAGGTTGATGGGCTCCACACATACCATCGTGGGCTTCTTTCAATACCTCTTGGCCTCCTTTGGTGAGAGGCACCGGAGCAAGATCCCGTCATGCGATCGACGATACAATGTTCGCGTAATCGCATTATAATAAAATTTGGGGGCTTTCCTTCGAATGGCAGCCGCCTCTTTGGTGTCTTCAGGCAGAATGTCGTATAAGACGAAATTAATGTAGGGGAATCGCCAGTCTTTAAGCTCTGGACCGGTTGACAATTCCAGTGCTTCTTTGTCTTGACAATCTCCCTTTGACTCCTGATAGCCCTCGAGAGCATTTCTCGGGCAATACAGGTCGTGGCTGTAGACGAATATCTTCTCCATTGCTCCAGCTGGAAGAGCTAAGGAGGCCGCGAGGGATGCGAGTGCATCCGCGTGCGCATTTTGCCTGCGCGGTACATGGTCGATGTAGAAGCTTGTAAACCCCTCGGCCATGCGGATAGTTGCGTTGTGGTAGGGTACTAGGTCCTCATGTCTGACTTCGTACTCCCCGCGAACTTGGCTGACAATGAGTTTGGAGTCACCGTATGCCTCGAGATTTTTAACGCCAATCTCATCGGCGAATTGCATCCCAATCAAAAGAGCGTTGTACTCCGCCACATTGTTGGAACAAGGCTCAGTTAATGAGACAGCTCGGGGAATCACATAATTTTGTGGGGATACGAGTACTACTCCTACCCCCGCTACGATGTGTCCTTTTGGGCTTGTTCTGGATGCACCGTCAAAGAAGAGTTGCCACACTTGACTTTCGAACGATGTCTGAGTCAGGCAGACTTCAGCAACTTCATCTGGGAGATCCTCGTAGACTTTGGCTGCCCTCGGATCTGGGTGCTCAGCTAGGAAATCCGCCACTGCTTGTCCCTTAATGGCCTTTTGTGGTAAAAAGTGCATCTCATATTGGGAGAGCAATATGGCCCATTTTGCCAGCCGGCCGTTTAATGATGAAGGCTTAGTCATAAGTAACCTCAGGGGTTTGACTTTTGATATGACGTTTATAGTTTGGCCTACCAGATAGTGCCGCATTTTCTGAATAGCGAACACTAATGCCAAACATTCCTTCTCGATCGGGTTGTACCGATGTTCAGCTCCGATCATTGTTCTACTCAGATAATAGATTGCTTGTTCTCGTCCTTGGTCATCATTCTGAGCTAATAGAGATCCCAAAGAATGATCCATTGCCCGGACGTACACCAGGAAAGGCTTTCCGGATACCGGAGCTGCAAGGACTGGTGGTTGGGTGAGGTATTATTTGATCTCCTCAAACGCTTGTTGGCAAGCGTCGTCCCAAATGAACGAAACACCCTTCTTTATTAACTTAGCGAAGGGTTGGCATCTTCCGGAGAGGTTTGAGATAAACCTGCGGATGTACGCCAATCGTCCCTGTAATCCCCTGAGTTCTTTGAGATTTCTCGGGGGTTGCATCTCCTGGATAGCGCGAACCTTTTCCAGGTCCAAGTGAATTCCGGTGGATGTTACAACAAATCCTAAGAATTTGCCACTGGCCACCCCCAGGAAAGACTTTGTGGGATTCATCTTCAATTGATGAGTCTGCATGATGTCGAAGACCACCTTCAGGTCCGCTATGTAATCACCTTTAGTGCGGCTTTTTACCGCGATGTCATCAACATAACATTCCACCGTTTTGCTTATTTGCTGATGGAAAATGGCGTTCATGGCCCTTTGGTATGTTGCCCCTGCATTTTTCAGTTCGAAGGGCATGACGGTGTAGCAATATACCCCTAGAGGTGTCCTGAAGGAGGTATGATTTTCGTCATCAGGATACATTTTGATTTGATTGTATCCTGAGAATCCGTCCATGAAGGACATTCGTTCGAATCCACAAGTATTGTCAATCATGACATCTGTGATCGTCAATGGGAATTCGTCCTTGGGGCAGGCCTCGTTTAGATCGCGGAAGTCGATGCAGATCCAGATCTTCCTGTTCTTCTTGGCGACGGGGACGATGTTGGCTACCCAGTCGGGATGTTGTTCTTCCCTGATGAAGCCAGAATCAATAAGTTTTCTGACTTCTGATTGAATTGCCTCCATTATTTCTGGATGAAACCGTCGCTGCTGTTGTTTGACAGGCTTTACGTCCGGATTGATGTTGAGGCGGTGCATAGCCACCTGAGGATCGAGTCCTGGCATGTCCTCATAATTCCAGGCGAAGACGTCTATATACTCTTGTACAAGAGATATTAGATCCTTTTTCTCCGAAGGTGATAGGCCGTCACTTATGAAGATGGGCTTAGGGTTAGCCTCATCTCCTAGGTTGATCTGAACAACCTTGTCTTCTGTGGGTGGCTCGCGCTGTTCAAAGCGAGTGTCCCAAAGAGCATTTAAATGTTTTATCCAAGGATCTGTATTGTAAGTTCACCTAGAGGGGGGTGAATAGGTGATGGCTAATCTAATGGTCACTTATGAACAAATAATGCGGAATTTAAACTAAGATGACCAAATTAAAACTTCTTTTAATTAAACACTTATGTATAACACAAGAGTGTTACCGAATTCCCTTTGCAGGGCTCTGGACAAGCTCCTCTAGATTCCCCTTGAATGGGTTGAGGTGCCGCGTTGGCTCTCTTGGTTGAATACTAGTGTTAACAACAATCCCAATCAAGTATAGCAATTATGAGCACAAGGGAATATATCAAGCATGTAAATGTAAAGACAATGAAAGTAATGCAAGATATAAATGAGACAAAGAGAGAGAGAGAGATAGAGTAAGCAATCGCAAACACAAAGGGTTTGTTTCGAGGTTCGAGCACACATGCTCTACATCCCCGCCTTCGACACACGAAGGTTTTCCACTATGCAAGATCCCAATGGATCTCTCCCGGTGCCGCAACACCTACAAGCCCTCGGACTCCCAAGTCCCGTACACACGCAAGCTCCCACAAGCTTGCTGAGGCCGCACCTCAAATCACCGAGTTCACAACCGAACTCAAAACCACAAACGAGCACACTTGCCCGTCTCCTTAAAGAACAAAGAAGGATCTTTGGTGATCACAACACTTTGATCACCTTACAAAAGCTCTCACTACAACTCTCCTATAGGATAGATATAACAATGGATGCTCAAGTGTAGTGTGAGAAAGCAAGGAAAGAACTTTGGTGAAAAACACAAGAAATCACTTTTACACTCTCTTAATAAAAACTCCCTTTTAGATGGGAAGTATTTGCTCTCTATTTTGTGGAGAAAACTTCTGAAATGACTTAGAAAAACTGGCTCAAGAAGTCCCCAAAATCTTGGCTTCAAATAATGACAAGAACCCCAATTTATAGGCTGCCAGAAAACTAGCCGTTGGGATCTGTCAGTACTGATGGTCGACCGGCCGGTCGACCGCCAACGGTCAAAAATCTGACCGTTGGAGCCTCCGGTCGACCGGTCGGTCGACCGAAACAAACAGAGAGCAGAACTCTCTGCAGCGGTCGACCGTCCGGTTGACCGGACCACTGTGCTGCCAGACGTGCACAAGTCTGCACGTCGGTCGACCGCACGGTCGACCTGACCCTGGTTCGGTCGACCGCCCGGTCGACCGAACTGGCCTGACAGCCAGTCCTCAGTCTGCACAGTTAAGGATTTGGAAATAGGTCTTTTAACTTAATAAAAATCCCATAAATTCTCACTAAATCTAAAAATAGTCTCAATCAAAATAAAAACTGTTTTTCTAAAAACATGTTTTTCTAAAACTTGTTTTTCCATAACTTCACAAAATACAAAAACAGGATATTTTGAACTTATTAAAGCATAGTGTGTATGGATATGATCCACTACACAATCATAATGAAATATCTATATTTTTGATATCTAGCATATAACTTGATTTTGGTTAAAGATGTGTATAATAGAAATACCAAAAACCAAAGTAGATATTTTGTCATAATGAAAAATCTTTTCTAAACATAAAATTCTTTTATGAAAGCAATTCTATCAAGAGTTCTATCAAGAGTGTGTGTGTGATATAGACTTGAGCAATCCACCAACTATCTATCCTTTACATTTTAACTAAAACAAAACAAAATCTTATACCTAGACACAAGTCTTCATCTTCTTGAAGTCTTCACTTGAAGGCTTCTCATCTTCTTGACTTGGTCCAAATGCAATCCACTGAGCTCATCTCTAGATGTGTTCTTGATGCATAGGCTCGTGAATCAACCGGTGCTAGCTTCCAACTTGTCTTTAAATCCTTTGTTGAAGCTCCACACCTACTAAGATCTTGATAATGAATCTGTCACTAATTAAACACAAGATCATTAGTAATCATAACTTCATGAGTTGATCATCATCAAAACTAGAGTGATAGGCCTTTGGGCCAACAATCTCCCCCTTTTTGATGATGACAAAACTCATGGAGTTATATATGCATGGATTAAAGTAAAACTTCAAAGAAGCTCCCCCTTAACTCATGCATCACATTCAATAATAGATATGGCAATAAAAGCACATGAATATGTATGCAATGTATGGCATGTATGTAAATATAACATCATAAATCTTATCTCCATACATTATAAATCTTATCTCCATACATTTAACAAATCACAAAACACATATGCATCAACACAAATCTTACTCCCCCTTAAGCAAGGAAGATATGCATATAAAATCTATAAATACTTCTCCCCTTTTTTGTCAATCATCAACAAAGGGTTCAAAGTAAAATACATCAAACAAATCTTCTCCCCCCTTTTTGTCAAAAACAAAGTCATCAAAGAGGGGTGCAATTAAATCAATAAGAGGTTATATGCGATATACATTCATGAAGAGGAAGACGCTAAGTTAGCTTCCCTACACATATGCATTACATGAAGAAGGGATGATAAGCCCCAATTCACATAACACATATTATGTAATGCATAAGAGGAGTTGTGAAGCTCCCCCTACACACGTGTACCATATAAAGAAGAGATGTTAAGCTCCTCAATACACAATACACTCAACATGAATCTATATGTAGAAGAGATGTTAAGCTCTCCTTGCATATAGGCAATACAAAAAAAAATTTTGAATTTTTCTTATAACGTAAATTTTGAATTTTGATATCAAAGTTGAAAATGATCAATTGTAAAGTAATGATCAACCATATAGATACCAAATTGAAAAACTAATGCATAAGCTTTTAAAAGATAAGATTTGAATTTAGCTTAGCATTAACAATCTTTGTGCTTTAAATATGTAAATCAATTTTAGCTTAAGCACACAACAAATCATATATATGTATGAAGGAATTATATCAATGGAAAGTGATACATACATATATATAGGAAAGCAAAATATGAGTATATACAACAAGAATCATATTGATACCAAATGAAAATATCCAATGATACCATTGAAAAATTAAGCTTAAGTGTATACATCATATAATCTACCATATGAAGAATTCGAACTAGTTAAATGAAAATGTTTAACAACTAGTACGGAATCCTTCAATCAAGGAATAAATTAAAAGTTTTTCATAAAGCACAAGTAAATCACATGGCACTAAAAACACTCTAGTATCCATAAAGTCCATATTGAAAAGATGAGTGTACTAGTGTTATGTGGAACATGGCATTATGAAAAATAGCAACAAAGCTCAATATCCCCCCTTTTTTTAAAAAAAAAAATAGTCACAAATTATCATAAATTTTGAAAACATGAAAATCATAAAAAAAAATTTATTATTACACCAAATTTATATTTCAAGGTATATGTATATTTTGACAACACAATAAGCATACATACATATCCCTAAAATATAATTGAGTCCATATAAGCAGATTTGCAATAAAGGCAAATGACTCAAAAGGTATACATGTATATCTTAAAGTTTGGCAAAAATACACATATACATGAAATGAAAAGCACATGATCATAATACAAATCCAAACGGCGAATACAAGTTTAAGATTGTAGGGATCATCAAAACTAAGCAATACACGCACATCTAATGGGTTCAAATAAGCATTCAAGCACAAATATAAATAGATTTATTTGTGGCCCACAATATGTACAAGTATAAATCCTAGTGTTGACAAAGACTAACATTTAAACTAATATTCAAATCATGAAGCATCAACTAAATTTTGAGAAAAATAGGATCATGTGAAAATCTCAACAACTATTTGAAGAATAAATAACTAGTATACATTGTTTTTGAAAAACTAGTTAAAGATCCTTCAAATACATCAAATCAAATGTTTTCCATGAATAATACTAAATACATAAAAGTTCAGCACTCATAATCCATAAAGCTCAAAATTATCTATTTTCTTAAAAAGTGAGTGTTCAAAAGTTATGTAAATGGTATTATTATGAAAATAGTCAATTTAGCTCAAAAAGATCATAAATCACATTTTTAACAAATCAACTTAAAATCATTTTTTCATCAACAATCTTCATGGTATATGTATGATTTATCCAATCCTAACAATACACATACATATCCCAAATATAAAAGAGTCTATTAATAATGTTTGCATGAAGGCAAGAGACTCACGGGTATACATGTATATTTATTAGTTTTGAATTAAACATGCATATACATGAAGTGGAACATAAAAATTGGCAAAACATGTATAAAAGAGAATCATCAAAACTAGTCTATACATATGCATAAAGTGGATACAATGAGCATGAAGTTCAATGATATATGAATCAATTATAATTCACTATTTGTACATGTATAAATACAAGTTTGACACATTCTACATCTAAGCATGTAAATACCACATAAGGCATAAAATCTTAAAACATGAACATGCTATGATAATTATGAATAAATAAGCATGAACATAAAAATAGGAGTTTAGAAATTGTTACCAACTCCAAAGCTCCAAGCATGGTGGTCTTCACACCAAAATTTCCTTGATAGCAATGCATCCAAATGTTTGTCCATCATGTCCATTGCATCCGCTATCAAGGCACCAATCCTCTCACGTTTTGTGAGAGCTCTCACCTACATCAAAATCAAAAGGTGGGTTTTGGTACCCTATTTTCTTGGGTCCTTTGGGGTTAGCTTTATTGTAAGGAACCCAAAATCCTTTAGACATAGCAAAATATATTATGCTTCTTATCAAAATAATATTTTGCTAAATGGCCTTTGCGACACAATGTGTACAAGTGTACACCCTATCATGATGCTTATGAGTGTGATTGTGATTGTGATGTGCAACATAAGCATGAGCATGATGTGTATGTGCATGAGTATGGGGAACTTGTTTCTTTTGAAACAAAGATTCCAACTTAGAATGATTGAATGCACAAGAGTTCAAGGTTGAACTCAAATTATCCATTTTGTTTTTCAAATTCTTAATCTCATTAGTTGTGGCATGAAAAGCATGATGAGATGAAGAATCATTTTCCTTTTCTTTTGAAAAACATTATCTTTTTCTTTTTCAACAAATTTTCTTTTTAAAGAATTATTTTCTTGTAAAATACTTTCTTTTTGTTTTTCCACCATATCAACCTTATTTTTCAAAATCATATTTCCTTCACATAAATCATTCAATTTAGACATTAAGGAAATATTCTCATTTTTCAAAACTTCCTTTTCCTTTTCTAAGTATGCCATTTTATTTTCTAATGAATCTTTTTCAATAAGCATGGCATCAAAATCCTTTTTCAAATTTTTGTTATCTTTTCTAAACATGCAATGTTATTTCTAAATGCATCATTCTCTACATGCATGCAATCAAATTCTTTTTAATTTTCTTATTATCTTTTTCTAAGCATGCAATGTTATCTCTAAAAGAATCATGTTCATTATGCATGCAAGCAATATTCTTTTTCAAATTTTTATTTTCTTTCTTAAGCATGTCATATTTCTCAAGCAATAATTGGCAAAATGAATTGAGCTCATCATATGACATAATATCATCTTCCTCGGATTCGGAAGTTACCTCAAGGGGGTTATCCCCTTGGACCATATAGCATACGTTGGAGATGTCGCTTCCAACGTCCGAATCGCTCCCCGCATAGTATAGATCCTTTTCGCCAAGGGAGGTGGAGGGTGTTCCATACTACAAAAGCCGAATCAATGTTAGATACCCTAGATAAATAATCATCATTTAGGGTTGACTTGATAGCATGAAGGGCTTTTGCATTAGCCTCAAAATTCTTACCATTTGAACAATATGAATCATTAGATATGGCAAGATAAACATGTATGCCTAAGGCTTTGAGGTACAATGACATCTTAACCTCCAAATTTGGATGTTAAGAATGTCAAAGGTGGGTGGTGACATGAAGTCCATGGTGAGGTGTGTGTGTACAAAAATATTGTGATTAGCCTAAAATGAGGATCTTTAACTCTTAGGTTGTTAGACCCAAATCAAGAGCACTAGCTCTGATACCAATTGTAAGTTCACCTAGAGGGAGGTGAATAGGTGATGGCTAATCTAATGGTCACTTATGAACAAATAATGCGGAATTTAAACTAAGATGACCAAATTAAAACTTCTTTTAATTAAACACTTATGTATAACACAAGAGTGTTGCCGAATTCCCTTTGCAGGGCTCTGGACAAGCTCCTCTAGATTCCCCTTGAATGGGTTGAGGTGCCGCGTTGGCTCTCTTGGTTGAATACTAGTGTTAATAACAATCCCAATCAAGTATAGCAATTATGAGCACAAGGGAATATATCAAGCATGTAAATGTAAAGACAATGAAAGTAATGCAAGATATAAATGAGACAAAGAAGAGAGAGAGAGAGAGAGAGAGAGAGAGAGAGAGAGAGAGAGAGAGAGAGAGAGATAGAGTAATCAATCGCAAACACAAAGGGTTTGTTTCGAGGTTCGAGCACACTTGCTCTACATCCCCGCCTTCGACACACGAAGGTTTTCCACTATGCAAGATCCCAATGGATCTCTCCCCGGTGCCGCAACACCTATAAGCCCTCGGACTCCCAAGTCCCGTACACACGCAATCTCCTACAAGCTTGCCGAGCCCGCACCTCAAATCATCGAGTTCACAACCGAACTCAAAACCACAAACGAGCACACTTGCCCGTCTCCTCAAAGAACAAAGAAGGATCTTTGGTGATCACAACACTTTGATCACCTTACAAAAGCTCTCACTACAACTCTCCTATAGGATAGATATAACAATGGATGCTCAAGTGTAGTGTGAGAAAGTAAGGAAAGAACTTTGGTGAAAAACACAAGAAATCACTTTTACACTCTTTTAATAAAAACTCCCTTTTAGATGGAAAGTATTTGCTCTCTATTTTGTGGAGAAAACTTCTGAAATGACTTAGAAAAACTGGCTCAAGAAGTCCCCAAAATCTTGGCTTCAAATAATGACAAGAACCCCAATTTATAGGCTGCCAGAAAACTAGCCGTTGGGATCTGTCAGTACTGACGGTCGACCGCCAACGGTCAAAAATCTGACCGTTGGAGCCTCCGGTCGACCGGTCGGTCGACCGAAACAAACAGAGAGCAGAACTCTCTGCAGCGGTCGACCGTCCGGTCGACCGGACCACTGTGCTGCCAGACGTGCACAAGTCTGTGCACGTCGGTCGACCGCACGGTCGACCTGACCCTGGTTCGGTCGACCGCCCGATCGACCGAACTGGCCTGACAGCCAGTCCTCAGTCTGCACAGTTAAGGGATTTGGAAATAGGTCTTTTAACTTAATAAAAATCCCATAAATTCTCACTAAATCTAAAAAATAGTCTCAATCAAAATAAAAACTGTTTTTCTAAAAACATGTTTTTCTAAAACTTGTTTTTCCATAACTTCACAAAATACAAAAACAGGATATTTTGAACTTATTAAAGCATAGTGTGTATGGATATGATCCACTACACAATCATAATGAAATATCTATATTTTGATATCTAGCATATAACTTGATTTTGGTTAAAGATGTGTATAATAGAAATACCAAAAACCAAAGTAGATATTTTGTCATAATGAAAAATATTTTCTAAACATAAAATTCTTTTATGAAAGCAATTCTATCAAGAGTTCTATCAAGAGTGTGTGTGTGATATAGACTTGAGCAATCCACCAACTATCTATAATTTACATTTTAACTAAAACAAAACAAAATCTTATACCTAGACACAAGTCTTCATCTTCTTGAAGTCTTCACTTGAAGGCTTCTCATCTTCTTGACTTGGTCCAAATGCAATCCACCGAGCTCATCTCTAGATGTGTTCTTGATGCATAGGCTCGTGAATCAACCGTGCTAGCTTCCAACTTGTCTTGCTCCACACCTACTAAGATCTTGATAATGAATCTGTCACTAATTAAACACAAGATCATTAGTAATCATAACTTCATGAGTTGATCATCATCAAAACTAGAGTGATAGGCCTTTGGGCCAACATGTATCAGATTGGATCATTTCTTTATTTCCATCTTCCAGGTGGCTTGTCGAAACCATGTTCACTGAAAGTTCCTTGAAGATGTTGCCGACACTGACATCTGACTCCCAGATGATGTGTCTGAAGAGTAACCGTTGCTCGACGATTCTTGAGAATCGGAGGCTGATGGGACCGGAGTTGATACATAGCCCACCCCCGGCGCGTCTGATGATAATAATCGGGGGCCTTCCCTTTCGGCACAAAGGATCGAAGCAGCGTCCTCCTTCCTTTGCCGAAGTTCAACCCGGGTCTGTTGGTCAGGTCGTACCCCATGCATCTCATCATTTTGAGTGCTTTTGGTTCATAATGACCGAACTGAGGGGATTCCTCCTCGCCTTCCGATTCTTCGCGGGGTGTTGGTTCAGACGAGATTCGCCCAAAAAGAATTAGTTTTTGGCCTTTCCGTCTTGCTGGAACCATAAATATAGATTCTTGCACATTACCATTATCTTGGTATGTCTCGAAGGACGACTTCACTGGTACATGCAACGATGTCAAAGCATCTATTGCCGACCAGGGGTCATCGTCTACTTCGGTACTAGTGTCTGATGGTACTGAATCAGAAGCAAACACAGAAAAATACGCAAAATCTAAATCTTCATTAATATACCAACCGCCTACATCGTCGGTGGTATTATCAACATTTAGCTTATTAGTGCTCTTTACAAGTGGTTCTAACTCCCACAGGCACTCTTCTTTCTCGGGCTCGGTGTCAGCTTCGTTACCAGAGTCTGGCTCCTCTGGTCGCGGGACTTCATCCGTCTCCACCGGATCTTGGTACAGCAAAGAGTCGGTGAAATAATTCTCAACCCCTTTGAACGGATACCTTTCGGCAATCAACGTCTGCACCTTTCCACTCCCGTCAATGTATTTCATGACTTGGTGGAGAGTGGAGGAACGATGGAGTTGCGGTGAATCCACGGTCGTCCCAGCAATAGATTGTAGGAAGTGTCGGCGTCGATGATGTAGCATGTCACTTCTGACTTGAGGCTTCCAATCTGGCATTTGAGCTTGATTTTCCCCATCGGACGGGTCTGGTTGGCATTGAACCCATAGATAGTTGTCTGAGTAGGGCTCAAACGATGAGTAGGAATGCCCAGATGTTGCATGACCCGGCGAGGCATGATACTCAACGCGGACCCTGGATCTACCTGAATGCGGTTCACCTCAGACGATCCAATATACCCTGTGAAATACAGGGGTCGATCATGCTTCCCTTTAACCTGCATATCATCTGCTGTGAAGGTAATGCAGGGAGCATTTGGGGAGGTGTGGAGGCAATCCTCTACATCTTCCTCCTTCGGCACCTGGGTCATGAAGACCTCGGCATTTGCCAGAGCTTCTTGTAGAGCTTCTCTGGTCGACTTTGATAATCTGAGAAGTTCATACAAGGTAATGCGTGCCGGGATGTTGGCTAGTTGAGCCAGGACATCAAAGCGGTAAGGTGTCGTGGATCCTTCCGCCATACCTTTCGAAAGAACTCGAGAAAACCGAGTTTCTTTCTGTTTCTCTGCAGGTTGTCTTGTGGAGGGCTCGGTTAATTCTGCAGCTGGTTGTGGAGGGACTATCGCCATCTCGCCATACTGCTTCAAGTACGGCTGTCCCGAACGGGTTCCCGCCATCAGTTGGTTGGGCTCTGCGGCCAAGACTATTGTTTCCTCCTCTGAGTCGGTTAACGAGGGAACATCAGTCTCGGCTTCTCGAGAGGAGGCACCCACCACATTGCAGGATGAGGCCTTTGCCTTGCCTTTGGATTTCCTGTTGGTCACAGTAGTCCATTGTTGTTCATTGACAAGGTCAGGGTGGACCCACATGATTTCCCCTTGAGGTGTAGGAACAGGTATCAAGCCTTTCGCTTGCTGCTGGTGAGGGTCTGTGTTGACCACTCTCAGCTCTCCTCTTGGGATAGGGACTACTCCAGAGGGTGTCGGGGGTTGTCTTCCGAACTGGAGAGCTGACGTCACATTAGTCGTCACCTTCTTCTGCTCTGGTCGGAGTTTCAACACCTCCGCGTCAATCAGAGCTTGAAGGATGTCCTTGAAGACGTAGCAGCTTTTGGTAGGGTGCCCCAGCATCCTGTGGTACAAGCAATAGGTGGGATTGTCGGTCTTGCCGACTTTCTTGGGGCGCCGAGCTTCAGGGAGCTTCAGTCGGTTGCTCTTGTTGAGTAGTTTAAAGAGCGAATCGACATGTTCCTCCTTGAAGGAATATTGCTTGTTGGCGCGAGGCTGACTTGAAGAGCCACTCGCCTTGCCTGATTGAGGTTTGGCGGGAGATTTGGTCTCCGTTGCCAAATTATCCTTCCGCTTTGTTTGGAGGGATGTGTCTGGCGCACGCCTTGTCGACCTTTTCGGCCTAGGCTTACCTTCCTCCGCTCTGACGCGGGCGACAATCTCCTCAGCATGTTCACCTTGTTGGACTAATTGCTTCCAGGTGCGGCTTTCAGCAACTCCTATTTGAGTAAGGAGTGAGGTTTGGAGATTGTGGCGGCATGTTTCCACCAGGGTGGCCTGGGTCATACCGCTTGGACACCGGAGTGCCACGTTCTGAAACCTTTCCACGAAAGACTTAACGGACTCTCCCTTTCGCTGTTTAGTAGCCAAAAGGGTGGGCATCGTGACTTCCGAGTCATCTTCGAAGAAGCGTGTTAAGAACAGCTTCTCCAAATCGCCCCAGTTCTTGATAGAACCTTCTGGGAGCTTCATGAACCATTCAAAGGCCAGCCCTTTCAGGGTGCCGATGAACAGGCGCGCCAGGATGGCATCATTATCTACTACATTCCCAGTTTGGGATTTAAAGTAGTAGATATGCTGATTGGGTGACCCCTTCCCATCAAAGGCTTGGAGAGTTGGAGCTTTGAACTTGGGCGGGTACAGAACCAAGTCCCATTCAGCCGGGTAGGGCCGAACCACTCCTACTTCTTGGAGGTCTTTGCGATTGGCAAGGGCCTCGAGGCGTCGCTCCAGTTGACTCATTCTTTTAGCATGAGCCTTCCCCGGGTCTTGGTCGCCCTTTACTTGCGACGAGGACTTGGACGAGCCGGAAGTAGATCGCCGCGTCTCCTCAGAAGGTTCAGAAGATGAGCTTTCTCCCTTTCTCCCTTTGCCCTTTGACTTTTTAGGAGGAGACCTCCTCCTGTCTTCGAGTAGCTGTGCAATCGCCTGCTTGAGGGAGTTGATAGATTCCTGCTAAGAAAGAATCATATCCATTTGTGCCTTCTGGATCTGTTCTAAACGTTTAGCCGTCTCCTCAGGAGTGCCTGTCATGTAGACAGAGGTCTCCTTCTCGACGGAAGAGTTTGAAGCCCTCGATTCCGCTACGGCGGAGTGAGAATCATTCACTTTAATGCCATGGGCTAAGGCATTATAGTCAATCGGGAGAATGGCCCCAGTCCGGGTGCGAGTGTGTTGATACACCCCTTCCAGTTCAGAGTCAGACTCATCTGAGCTGACTGCAGGTTGTTTTCCCTTGCTCCTGCTTGTCATGTTCGCAGTGAGCTCCGGGTACTCAACGTCAGAGAAGGTTCTCCTTCTGTGGGAGCGTCTTCTTTTAGCTGACGGGAGAATCAGGGTCAGCTATCTGACTAAAGACTGCTGATGTACGCCTGATCCGCAACGGCACTCAGAGAGCATATGGATGAGCCGTTGGCAGCAACACGACGAAGTGGCCTGATTGGCACTTCTTTTCTTCGTCAAATAATCCCTCAAATCCATGGGAGGGGGATTGAAAAGATTAGCCTCGCAACGTCGAAGATGGGAGGCATCCATGTGCCGTACAGCCTGGACGCAGGCTTCAGGGACGCGGTTCTCGCGCCGCAGCTGTTCAGCGCGCGTCTGGCGTCTCTGTTGAGACAAGACGCGCCTGTCGCATTGCTGCTTGGTGTGTCGGGGCAGAGACACTTGAGAGAGAGAGGGGGCTGCTGGGCCCCACGTCTATAGGCGCGTGCCTCTTGTGCTTGACAAGGCGCAGAGGCTTCACCTTGGCGTTTTGGTGAGTTGGTCCTCAGAGGACCTAACTGAAGGAATCTCGCGTTTGGGGCCGCCAAACGCGGACTTCACGGGGCGCGAGCAAGGCGCCAGTTTGTATGCTGCGTCCAGCCTCAGTCAGACAACCAGAGGTTCCAACTTGCAGCTGACGCGCACGTCTCCTCTGTTGACGCTCAGCGTTCTGGTTGCGTCGCGGAGGTGGAGAGAGACCAACAACATCCTGATGCTAAACATCAGAGATTTTAACCACGCGGGTCTCCTGAGAGACGCTGACGCGGGTGTTCTGTGCGATGCGGTTGGTCGTAAAGGCAGTTGTGCCTGGGACCACGCGGGCCTTCTGAGAGGCGTTGGCGCGTGTACCTCGCTTGGCACAGTTGGCAGCAGCAGCGCCCGAGAGAGCCACAGATCGGGCCTCGGGGTCATTCCCCGTCGAGACCCGGCGGCAGACGCGGGTCTTTGGGCTCTTGGAGCCGGAAGAGAGAAACTCTTCGTACTTCGCCTGGTCGAACTCGACAATGAGCGATTCGACCATCTTCCCCTTACGGAGGACGTCATCCTGCGCCACGATTTGCTCATCAGTGACAAATGTAATCCCCAGCGGAGTCGTCATCTCTTGTACGCGCCGGAAAAAAGAGAAAGAAGTCTTTACTGTAAAATTTTCCTTGAATCAGATGAAAAAATTACAACAAAACTGCTTTTTCCTTCCAGTTACAAGGGAGGGAGGATGTTGAGTCTTGAATCCTCCCTTTGTTTAAGGCTGGGTTCTTCGTGTGGTGGTGGAGAGTGAATCTTGTTCTCCGTTGACCGGATGACCGTCGAGATCGTCAGGGAATCTTCTCTTTGGCTGGTAGAGGGAATAGCACAGCTCTGTCTACCAAAAACTCTCAAGAGAAGGTAGGCAAAGAGCAGCTTGTACGCAGCAAGCTTGACGAAGAGTTGAGCTCTCTCCTGTCTCGGTCTGTCTCTGTTGGTCTCCTTCGTCGTCGTTGTCCCTTTTTTTTTTTCTGATCCCTCGACCTCATAGCAAACGAGGCTATTTATAGAGGTCCTAGGGGTGAACGTGCCCCCTAAAAATGCTCCACGATGAGGGGCCAACTTCCCCGCTAGGTGTCGAGCCCACGCGCCTTGATGCTGAGACGCGGGTGTCGAGCCTATGCGCCTTGATGTTGAGATGCGGGTATCGAGCCCACGCGTCTAGAACTTGAAACTCTGCTTTTTAATGGCTTGCCTTTTAGTGATTTTTAGACAGCCTACACTCCCATGGCAAGGGGAAGCCGACGGTGAAGCGCCCCAACCCTCGGGTCGAGCTGCCCTACACGTACTTAATGGCTTGGTGCGTGATGCACTGCCCCTCTCTGATGATGCCAGTGCCTTAGAGTGAGGGTTTTGTCCCTTTTGTACAGCGGTTGGAGGGTTCTGATTGGCGTAATACTTACATGTATTACGTTCGAAAGTGCATTCTGTCTGCTTCGAACTACCAGCTTAACCACTGCTTCCCCGAGATTCCTGGTGCATCTTTCGGGAAACTATTTACTGACTCCGCAGGCCAAGATGATTTCACTAGGCTGTCAACGGGGATTTTCTGGTGGTTGGTTAACATCCGGCCTGGGTATGTGCTTTTCCGGCAAGGGACTTCATGCACGATCGAGCCATATATGCCGAATCGCTTTGCCCGACAGTTCGGCTATGATCAACTCTACGTCGGCAACCCCAATGCTCGACTCGCCTTCAGTGGGAACTTATTCGAAGGTGCTCGGGCTTGGTACTATAGCGTGGCCGGAGGGACGGAAGTAACTTTCCGTCTACCTATCAAGGAGCCAAAGGGCCGCACAAGCTTCAGCTTCTGTACCTGGTACTTCCAGGTCAACCAGACACCATACTTTGTTCCGGAGTATTCATGCATTGAGAGTATCAATGCAAATTTCGAAGCAAGGTCGGGGTCCGGTAAACGCTCGCGAGGCGTCGAGCAGTATCTGAAGGCTCTGAGGGAAGTCGGGAGGGGGTCGAGGGAGGAGCCACGAGCAACAAAGGCTCGACAGGTGGTGAGTAAGTGTGCTCGAGGCTCTACTTTCACTGCTGACCCTGCCCCAAAGAAGGTCCGGAGAGACTTGACGGCCGAAGTTTCTCTATCCGAAGACATCCCTGCTGGTGTTGAGGAACCGAGAGAAGAAGAGGCGGATGAGGATGATGCCCCTTAATCCATGCCCGCAGGTTGCGCAGCAGGGGCGCAGGAGTTCAGAGGGAGGAGAGCCTGCTGACGAACCGACCGCCGCTGACGAGGCCGAGCAGTTTGAAGTCGACATCATGAGTGATGTTGAGATTGCAGGAGTCTCAACTCAGCCCGGGTCTTCCCCTGCTCATGAAAGGAGAGATGAGGCACAGCAACCTGGGTCTCCAAGTGTGTTCATCTCTAGTCCTCGGACAGTTGACCCCAGCCCTACCATTGGGGTAATTGGTGGCAAGGCTCCGGCTACCGAGGCCTCTCGCGTTGAACTGTCGTCTTCCTTATCCGCAGAGGAAAGCGATTTTGAGGATGAGGTCGACTATGGTGACGAACCCGCTCCTCCTGATCCGAGTAAATTCTCACACATCTCGGAGGAGGAAATACATGGGTGCGAGCCGTTAACGGCATCACCACTGGCGGCAGTTATTCCCGCTGAAGGTACTCTTTTCACCTTCTGACTTGATTTCCCTTTTCATTTTGAAGAGGAGGTTTTAACATTCTCCTTTTATGCTGCAGGGTTGGCCGAGGATATTGAGGCTGCAACCTCCTCGCATATCGAGGAGATGGTGCAAGAGTTGACCCAGCCGGAAGGAGTTGAGGCTTCAGCCGCCGAGATGCCTCCAGAGAAGGCAACTACTGAAATCGGGGAGACTCCCACTCTGCAGGGCGAGGAGGCAACCACTGAAGCCAGGGAGACTTCTACTCTACAGGATTCGCCCAAGAATCTGACATCTCTGGACCTCCAACTTGGTAAGGAAGTTTTGATGTCTTGAATGTTTCTCTTTTCACCATTGTAGCTAATGTTGAGATAATTTGCAGAGAGAACTGGGGGGGCTCAGGTGGAGAGTCTGACGGTCAGTGCCCCTCCGGAAGGCCACACAGCTCAAGCCTCGGCCGAGGTTTCTGAGGAGGTCGAGCTCACTACTCTGTCATCAGCTGTAGAGGTTCCTGCAGAGGTGGCACCCCCAGAAGCGCTAGTGGCTACTCTTGCTCCTGCCGTACCGGTGGTCAGCCCGACTCTTGCGCGAGAAGAGCCGGCTTACATCCCTCACCCCGTGATAGAAAGGGGGTCGGGGAGTACCTCGGCCGATGATACTATGGAGTTCCTGACACGCAAAACGGTGCAGCAGTTCTTTGACTCGATGCGATCATGCATCGATTTCATCCTGTCTGGGGGTAGCTCCTTTGAATTCGCCCGGATGTTTCTCGGAAACTTGGCCGAGAACATCAAGTTGGTCGGAGGCCCTTCGCTAGCCCAGGCGTGTCTGCTGGTGGTGGAGCAGCTGGGATAAGACCTGAGAGAGCTTCGATCCCTGGAGGATGCCGACTCATTCCACGAAGCCCAGGAAACTCTGAATAGGCTCCTTGCTGCTCAAGAGCAGGAGCGAAGGGAGGTGGAGGAGAAGATAACCGATAACACCCGTCTTCTTGAAGGTTTCCAGGCTGATCATCAAATGCTAGAGGTCGAGTCCAAGGAATCTGTCATGATCATACAGGCTGCAAAGCAGGCTATCCTTGACTCTCGGGCTGCTATAGCCGGGGCTGAGGCCATGATTGCTTTTAACGAACAGAAGCTTGCTACCTCTGAAAAGAGGCTAGCGGAGTTAGAGGCTGTCAAGGCGCAAGTTGAAGCAAACCTCTATGTTCGTTCATCTGAGTTGGAATCCCTCCGAGTACAAGCGCAGGGATTTTTATCTGAGGCGGATCTGCGGGCCCAAGCTCTCATGGAGGCTAAGAAGGCGCATCAACATAAGATATATCGCCTTAGAGAGCAAATCCGTTCCTTGGCGAACCAGGACTTGTAGCCTTCTCTTTTTTTTTTGTAAAGAAAAGGACACTCTATTTACCAAGAGTGTTTGTATTTACTTTTATCATTTTTGAATAATAAAAGTCTTTGAAGTTTTTGTTCCACCTTCATTGCCTTGCTGTAGATGAATTCAACTTCTTTTAATGAAACGCGGCGTTAACTCAAGTCTTCTTGATGAGACGCGGCATTGATTCATAGGAACCTAGATAGAACTAAGTTTTTCTGATAAGACGCGGCGTCAATTCATAGAGAGAAACGCGTCTCTGAATAACGCGAATCTGTCCTGCTAATGAAGACGCGGTTCAAGTGGACGCGAAGGACGCAGTTTTGAGTGTGACTCACTGGTCGCAGTCCTTAAGGATGCAGCGCTGGGTCTTTTGACTAGGTGCAAAAACCCATCATTACCCATGCAGACGCAGCTCCTCTGATGAAGACGCAGTTTGAGCGGACGTGAGGGACGCAGCCTTGCGTATTTTCCGACTAATCCCACATTGGCCTAAGTCTTTTGCTGAGTTAAGTGCTTTCCCTTAAAATGGGCCCCGTTTGCTGAAGGGACGCAACTTTGGTCACGCGGACATTCCTCTGGAATGCAGGTGGACGTCATTCAGTCTGAAAAGGGGACGCGGATTCTTGGACGCGACTTTCTCATCTGCGTCTTGATGTAACTTCCCAGGCGTTAAATGCGGCCTGACTTAAAGATTTCATGAGATCTTTGAACGTCAAGTCTTCACTGACGATTGGGAAACCGGGTCGTCCGTTGTTTCCCGAAGCAGTTGTCCACGCGTTGGTTCCTCATTGGACTCAGGCATTAATGTCTTTTAATGCAAAACCGGCGCTGGCGGTTTGAGACCAGCGTCTGCGACGCTTCCCGAAGCAACGTTCCACGCGTCAGACTCCTATTGGACTTTGACGGTCGTGCGGTCATTAAGGCCGACGGTTTTGATTAATGAACCATTAATGACAGTTATCAGGGGCTGCCTATAAATAGGGCTCACCCTCTCCCTCTTAGACTGTTTTCTTTGATTTGCTCTGAGAAAATTTCGCCTTCTTCAGAGTTTCTAACAGGGGTCTGTCTCCATGGATGAAGGTGACTCTGTGGATGAAGATGACCCAGAGCTTTCATGCTTCTGTTTGGTCTCTTCAGGAGAAAGCGTCTCTTGATCATCTTTCATGTCCACGTTCTAATGCAGAGAGTTCAACTCTTGATAGAGGCCTCTGCGGGTATGCCGTCGCGACTTGCCATGATATTTTTAGTCCACCCAGGCTTGCACCTTGGCATCTCTTAAAGAGATATCACCATCTGGATGAAGTCTTAGTTGGTGCATTCCCTTTTTTTATTGGAATTTGCGCCATCGACTTGAACTTCTCTGGACGCGAGTACAGAAGTCTTTGGCACTTGGCGCTGGCTTTGCTCATGAAGCTCGCGTTTTAAGGCCACTGACTTGGATGAATTCCAACTCGGGTTGAAGGTTTCAGACCCAAATCTTGCAACTCCTGTTCATTCAACAGGGAGATGGCAATTTCTTCGGCGTCTGAGTCTTTTCGCGCCTGGTGTGTTAGACGCAGATGCAAAAAATTGGACTGCGTTTGAACCCTGCGTGTATCACAGTTTTAACTCGCGTCTGTTTCTGCCACCGCGGAAGTTTTGGCTCACTACGTAGGTCATTCCCGCGTCTGTAGTCTTCGGTAATAACTGCGTCTGTTACTTAGTTTTCTCTGTTGAAGTGTACTAAGTTTCAGATGTTCTGATTCCTTTGTTTATTCCTTGCAGGTAGGCTTGATCGTCCTTTTTCAGGTTCGCTGGGCCCCTGGAAGAATATTTCAGCCGGCGAACTCGTTCGATGTTCATCCACAAGGGAATATATTATGGTCCCCGTCGTCCACAAGTGAATATATTATGTCCCTGACGGGGACTTAACCCTCGCCAAGGTCTCTTCAGATCCAATGCACCAGTCACGCCTGCTGGCAAGAGATGGTCAGAGTGAGTATGGCGACGGGGGGGTTACGGTGGATATAGTGGCAGATAGCATCCCCTTCCTCTCTCACCCCAGAAGTGACATCGAGGACACTCCATGTTTGTTGGATGGCCTTCTGGCGAAAGAGATGCTCATGAATGAAGGGTTGCATGGCTTTCTGCTGCCACCGGGCCTCAAGAACACCATTGCTCTTAGCTTAGTCAGCTAGGGCTCTTTCGATGTTTACGTCATGCACCATAGTGCAATCGGCTCCAATTGTCGCCACAGTTTGGCGCTTTTCCAAACATCGTGCACTTGGAATCAGATGCGGCTTCAAGGAGTGAGTACGGCCTCTGAGAGAGAGAGGGACTTCTTTGTACTCTTTAATTGTAACACTCAATCTTATTGTATAAGAGAGCGTTTTGTATCACTTTCATATGCCTGGATATAAATAAAGTGACATTTTTCTTTCTGCCTCTTTCTATTGTCTTGAACCTTTTGTCTTCAGTTAGACGCATAGAAGCAGAAGATCTTTGACTTCGTCAAAATTATGATGATAATCTTAATAAGTCAAATTTTGTAGGGAAAGATCCTATTTCAGGAACTTTCACAATACTGTCAGAGGTGTAATATTAACTTGACAAGAGATAAGATAACTTTGTGGACCTGTCAATCTATAAAGGAGAATGACAAGTGAAACTCGTACCCCCAGGGAAATGGGCCTTTATCAAGGTTTAGGATTCACTTGATTAAGCTCAGCTGGGGATTTGAAGGAAAAACATTGTTAATGGTGTAGCATTAACCTAACAATGTGTTTAGGTAGACTTGTTATTCTGTTGAAGAGAATAGCAAGTGAATCTAGATCCGCGGGAATCTAAGAAGGTTTTTACCGTTAGAGGTGTAATATTAACTTAACGGGTTGAATGTAGTCCTGTCAGAAATATGATGTTAACCTGACAAAGATGTGAGTCAGAGGTGTGATATTAACCTGACTCAGAAATACTTCAGTTTCATTTGGGAAAACAGAAGTGTCACTGACATAGGTGTGATGTTTAACTTGACAGTGAGGGCAATGCTAGAGGTGTAATGTTGAACTTGGCATTAGTCATCTCGACTCCGATACGGAAGTTCGAGGGAAATTCATTGTCGTAGGTGTATTGTTTAACTTAACAATGAACTGGATGCTAGAGGTGTGATGTTGAACTTAGCATCATCGACTTCGACATGGAAGTCTGGAGGAAAGTGACTGTCAGAGGTGTGGTGTTAAACTTGGCAGAAACTTGATGTACTGTTTAGAAGTGTAATGTTAACTTAACAGTAATTTGTCAGAGGTGTGATATTAACTTGACAGAAATTGATTTGCGATAGGAGCAATTTGAGGACCTGTCATCCTATTGATGAGAATGGACAAGTGGAGTTTGAAGTGCCAGAGGTATAGTGTTAACTTGGCAAATCTGAAAGTTTGTTACTCTATGTAGAGTTGACAAGCAAGAGTTGTACTCGACAAGGAGTATTCATTATCAGAGGTATAGTGTTAACTTGGTAATGATTGTATTTGGTAGACCTACCATTCTGTGGGTGAGAATTGGTAAGGGATTTTGGAGGGGAGAGTGGATTGAGTCCACTTAGGATTTTTAGCAAACCCTCAGCTATCAACGGATTTGAGGTGTCTTTACCAACTACCGTTTGAGTTGGGCTAGCCATGCTATTCCCCTCAGCATGATGAGTTGTCGAAGATTTATGTTGGGCTTAAAAGCCAACATTTTCCTCTATCCTTAGCCATCGGAGGCGTCGGATGTTAATGAAGAAGCTCTTCTTGTTTTGATCAGAGGTGTACTTTTAACTTGATCGGGGGAGGAGTACTATTAAGGATAGTACTTCTTCAAGAATCTTCCATTGATCGGCATCATGAGTGTATCGCCATTTGAGGTTATGAGGCGATATGATCCATTCGAGTAGACTGACTCTACCACAAACGGTCCTTCCCATTTGGGTTGAAATTTTTCTTTTGTCTTGTGCGTCATCACCATGGGTCTTCTGACGGCTAAGACAAGATCGCCTCTCCTGAAAGTTCGCACCTTAACTTTCTCGTTGAAGGCTTTGGTAATTCGAGCTTGGTAAAGCTCGATTTGTTGTTGGGCCTGCAAACGCTTATCGTCTAAGGCCTCCAATTCCTGGAGTCGCTGTCGATGCTTCTCCTCGGTTGTCATCTCCGCTGTCAAGGGCGACGCGTAGAGATGGAATTTGGATTTCTAGTGGAAGTACGGCTTCACATCCGTATACCAAAGAAAATGGCGTGGCTTTAGTTGGGGTTCGCACAATTGTGCGGTAGGCCCATAAGCATTCACCTAGCTTATCGTCCCAGTCTCGTTGACTTTTCGAGACGAACTTCTTGAGAAGCTTGCCAATAGTCTTGTTGAAAGCTTCTGCGAGGCCGTTAGCGGCAGGATAGTATGCCGTTGAAGACACACTCTGGATTCTGAACTTAGCGCAGAATCTCTGGAACGCCTGGCTGATGAACTGGGGTCCATTGTCATGGACAATTCGCCGAGGTACACCGAAACGGTAAATAACGTGATGTTTCACGAACTTGATCACATTAGACGATTTTACCTCCTTCAGAGGAATAGCTTCGGCCCATTTAGAGAAATAATCGGTTATTGCCAAAATAAACCGATGTCCCTTTGATGATGGTGGGCTGATAGGACCAACCACATCCATCCCCCACATTTCAAATGGCCAGGTAGAGGTCGTAGAGTGGAGGTACCCTGGTGCTTGATGGATGAAATCGCCGTGCACTTGGCAGGCGTGACATCTTTTGGCATAAGTGATGGCATCGGCAATCATCTTGGGCCAGTAGTAACCCAATCTTTGGAGTCGATGTGCCAGTTTTGGGCCAGGTTGATGGGCTCCACACATACCATCGTGGGCTTCTTTCAATACCTCTTGAGCCTCTTTTGGTGAGAGGCATCGGAGCAAGATCCCGTCATGCGATCGACGATACAATATTCGCGTAATCGCATTATAGTAGAATTTAGGGGCTTTCCTTCGAATGGCAGCCGCCTCTTTGGCGTCCTCAGGCAGGATGCCGTACAAGACATAGTCGATATAGGGAAATCGCCAGTCTTTAAGCTCTGGCCCGGTTGACAATTCCAGCGCTTCTTTGCCTTGACACTCTCCCTTTGACCCCTGATAGTCTTCGAGGGCAGTTCTCGGGCAATACAGGTCGTGGCTGTAAACGAATACTTTCTCCATTGCTCCAGCTGAAGAGCTAAGGAGGCCGCGAGGGATGCGAGTGCATCTGCGTGCGCATTTTGCCTGTGCGGTACATGGTCAATGTAAAAGTTTGAAAACCTCTCGGCCATGTGGATAATTGCGGAGTGATAGGGTACTAGGTCTTCATGTCTGACTTCGTACTCTCCGCGAACTTGGCTGACGATGAGTTTAGAATCACCGTATGCCTCAAGATTTTTAACGCCAATCTCATCGGCGAATTGCATCCCAATCAAGAGAGCGTTATACTCCGCTACATTGTTGGAACAAGGCTCAGTTAATGAGACAGCTCGGGGAATCACATAATTCTGTGGGGAGACGAGTCTACTCCTACCCCCGCTACTATATGTCCTTTTGGGCTTGTTCTCGATGCACCATCGAAGAAAAGTTGCCACACTTGACCTTCGAATGATGTCTGAGTCGAGCAGACTTCGACGACTTCATCTGGGAGATCCTCGTAGAGTTTGGCTGCCCTCGGATCCAGGTGTTCAGCTAAGAAATCTGCCACCGCTTGTCCTTTAATGGCCTTTTGTGGTAAAAAGTGCATCTCATATTGGGATAGCACTATGGCCCATTTTGCCAGCCGGCCGTTCAATGATGAAGGCTTAGTCATAAGTAACCTCAGGGGTTGACTTTTGATATGACATTTATAGTTGGCCTACCAGATAGTGTCGCATTTTCTGAATGGCGAACACTAATGCCAAACATTCCTTCTCGATCGGGTTATACCGATGTTCGGCTCCGATCATTGTTATACTCAAATAGTAGATTGCTTGTTCTCGTCCTTGATCATCATTCTGAGCTAGTAGAGCTCTCAAAGAATGATCCATTGCTCGAACGTACACCAGGAACGGCTTTCCGGATACCGGAGCTGCAAGGACTGGTGGTTGGGTGAGGTATTGTTTAATTTCCTCGAACGCTTGTTGGCAAGCGTCATCCCAAATGAATGAAACACCCTTCTTCATTAGCTTGGCGAAGGGTTGGCATCTTCCGGAGAGGTTTGATATAAACCTGCGGATGTACGCCAATCGTCCTTGCAATCCCCTGAGCTCCTTGAGATTTCTCGGGGGTTGCATCTCCTGGATAGCGCGGATCTTTTTCGGGTCCAAATGGATTCCCATGGAGGTTACAATAAATCCTAGGAATTTGCCACTGGCCACCCCCAGGAAGGACTTGGTGGGATTCATCTTCAATTGATGAGCCCGCATGATATCAAAGACAACCTTCAGGTCAGATTTGTGATCATCTTTAGTGCGGCTTTTTACCACGATGTCGTCAACATAACATTCCACCGTTTTGCGTATTTGCTGATGGAAAATGGCATTCATGGCCCTTTGATATGTTGCCCCTGCATTCTTCAGTCCGAAGGGCATGACGGTGTAGCAATATACCCCTAGAGGTGTCCTGAAGGAGGTATGCTTTTCGTCATCAGGATACATTTTAATTTGATTGTATCCTGAGAATCCATCCATGAAGGACATTCGTTCGAATCCACAAGTATTGTCAATCATGACATCTGTGATTGGCAGTAGGAACTCGTCTTCGGGGCAAGCCTCGTTTAGATCACGGAAGTCGATGCAGATCCGGATCTTCCCGTTCTTCTTGGCAACTGGGACAATGTTGGCTACCCAGTCGGGATATTGTTCTTCCCTGATGAAGCCAGAATCAATAAGTTTTCTGACTTCTGATTGAATTGCCTCATTATTTCTGGACGGAACCGTCGCTGCTGTTGTTTTGACAGGTTTTGCGTCCGGATTGATGTTGAGGCGGTGCATAGCGACTTGAGGATCAAGTCCAGGCATGTCCTCGTAATTCCAGGCGAAGACGTCTATATACTCTTGTACAAGAGATATTAGATCCTTCTTCTCCGAAGGTGACAGGCCGTCACTTATGAAGATAGGCTTAGGATTGGCCTCATCTCTTAGATTGACTTGAACAACCTTGTCTTCTGTGGGTGGCTCGCGCTGTTCAAAGCGGGTATCCCAAAGGGTATTTAAATGTTTGATCCAAGGATCTGTATCAGATTGGATCATTTCTCCATCTCCGTCTTCCAGGTGGCTTGTTGAAACCATGTTCACTGAAAGTTCTCTGAAGATGTTGCCGACACTGACATCCGACTCCCACGATGACGTGCCTGAAGAGTAATTATGACCGATGGCCCTCCAGAATCAGAGGCTGATGGGATCGGAGTCGATACATAGCCCAACCCCCGCGTGTCCGATGATAATAATCGGGGGCTTTTACTTTCGGCACAAAGGATCGAAGTAGCGTTCTCCTTCCTTTGTCGAAGTTCAACCCGGGTCTGTTGGTTAGATCGTACCCATGCACTTCATCATTTTGAGCGCTTTTGGTTCATAATGACCGAACTGAGGGGATTCCTCCTCGCCTTCCGATCCTTCGCGGGGCGTTGGTTCAGACGAGATTCGCCCAAAAGAATTGGTTTTTGGCCTTTCCGTCTGGCTGGAACTATAAATATAGATTCTTGCGCATTACCATTATCTTGGTATGTCCCGAAGGATGATTTTACTGGTACATGCAACGATGTCAAAGCATCCATTGCCGACCAGAGGTCATCATCTACATCAGTGCTAGTATCTGACGGTATGAATCAGAAGCACACACAGAAATACGCTGAATCTAATTCTTCATTAATGTACCAACCGCCTACATCGTCGGTGGTATTATCAACAACGATCTTATCCATGCTCTTTACAAGTGGTTCTAACTCCCACAGGCACTCTTCTTTTTCAGGCTCAGTGTCGGCCTCATTACCAGAGTCTGGCTCCTCTGGTTGCGGGGTTTCATTTGTCTCCACAGGATCCTAATATAGGAGGGAATCCTGTTGGCCCAAGGCCTATCCCTCTAGTTTTGATGATGATCAACTCATGTAGTTATATTTGCTATGATCTTGTTTAATTAGTGACAGATTCTTTATCAAGATCTTAGTAGGTGCAAAGCTCAACAAAGGATTAAATGTCAAGATTTGGAGCTAGCACGGTGTGATCCAAGGAGCTTTTGGATCAAGCTTGGACCAAGTCAAGAAGACGAGAAACTTCAAGGGAAGACTTCAAGAGGATGAAGACTTGTGTCTAGGTATAAGATTTTTATTTGTTTTAGATAAAAATGTAAAGGATAGAATAGATTGGTGGATTGCTCAAGTCATATCACACACACACTCTTTAGATTTAATTGTCTTTTCATAAAAGAATTTTTAGTTAGAAAAGACTGTTTCATTTTGGTAAAAGATTTTTCCTTATGACAAAATATCTACTTTGGGTTTTGGTAATTTCTTATATACATATCCTTTAACCAAAACAAGTTTAGTACTTTATGTCAAAAACTAGATATTTCATCTTGATTGTGTAGTGGATCATATCCATACACACTATGCTTTAAAGTATATCTTGTTTTTGTATTTGATAAGATTTCTTATGACAAAATATCTACTTTGGGTTTTGGTAATCTCTTATATACATATCCTTTAACCAAAACAAGTTTAGTGCTTTATGTCAAAAACTAGATATTTCATCTTGATTGTGTAGTGGATCATATCCATACACACTATGCCTTAAAGTATATCTTGTTTTTGTATTTGATGAAAATTTGGAAAAACATGTTGATTTAGAAAAACAGTTTTTATTATGAGCCAATATTTTCAGTTACAAAAATAGTCAAATCTTTAATAACATGCCTTGATTTTGTGCAAGCATGTTTCTATATTATAAAACTATTTTTTGTAGAATTTCTAAGTATTTATGGGATTTTTTATTAAGCCAAAAAGACCATCTTTAAATCCCAAATTTTCTGGTTCTGGCAGTTCTGATTTTTCAGAACTGACAGTGGCCGGTCGACCGGGTCGGTCGCCGGACGTGCACAGACGTGCACGCCTGTGTGTCACTGGAGAACGGTCGACCGTGCCGGTCGACCGCTTCAGAGAGTCTGCTCTCTGGGAAATTTCGGTCGACCGCACCGGTCGACCGACAGAGAAGTAATTCTCTGCTCCAGGTGCGCGGTCGACCGGCCGGTCGACCGGAGGCTCCAAACGGTCGGATTCTTGACCGTTGGCGGTCGACCGGCAGTACTGACAGATTCCAACGGCTAGTTTTCTGGCTGCTATAAATTTAGGGTTTTTGTCATTGTTTGAAGCTAAGATTTTAGGAGAGCTTTTTGTCCAGTTATTTCCATTCTTTAGCAGAGTTTTTCTCACAAAATAGAGTGCCAATATCCTATCAAAAGGGATTTTATCAAGAGAGTGTTTATTGTGATTTCTTGAGTTTTCCATCAAAGTTCTTTCCTTGATTTCTCACACTACACTTGAGCATCCATAGTTATATCTATCCTATAGGAGTGTTGTAGTGAGAGTTTTGTTAGGTGATCAAGTGTTTAGATCACCAAGATCTTTCTTTGTATTTGAGGAAGCGGGCAAGTGTGCTCGCGGTGTTTTGAGTTCGGGTGCGGACTTATTGTACGAGGTGCGGCCTCGACGAGCCGGTGGGCTTGTGGTGTGTAAGGGACTTTGGGAGTCCGGGGGCTTGTAGGTGTTGCGGCACCAAGGAGAGATCCGGTTGGATCGTGCATAGTGGAAATCCTTCGTGTGTCGAAGGCGGGGATGTAGAGCAAGTGTGCTCGAACCTCGAAACAAACCCTTTGTGTTTGCGATTGCTCACTCTTGCTCTCTTACTCTTTTTTTGTCTCACTTATATCTTGCATTACTTTATAGTCTTTATCTCTTATATGCATGATATACCTTTGTGCTCATATTGCTATACTTGCTTGGATTGTTATTAACACTAGTATTCAACCAAGAGAGCCACATGGGCACCTCAACCCATTCAAGGGGAATCTAGAGGAGTTGTCCAAAGCCTCGCAAGGGGAATTCGGCAACACTCTTGTGTTATACATAAGTGTTCAATTAAAAGTAGTTTAATTGGTCAACTTAGTTTTAATTCCGCATTATTTGTTCATAAGTGACCATTAGATTAGCCATCACCTATTC